>VXAL01007863.1:17348-39520 GCA_013399475.1 Chauna torquata
CATTCCATCAGGTTACAAATCTTTCAGGATAGTATTTTTTCCCATTGGAGAAATGTTATAATAATAATAATTAAAAAAAACACAATACATTTATATTTCAATATACGTATATCTGAAACTTAAATGTTGGGCCTTGTTGATCTTTACTGATATTTTTAATCTCAATAAACCTTCATTTTATAGAAGTGGAAAGTAGAGTTCTCTGCTGTAGTAAAACTCCTGATCAGGAAAGAAAATCATAATTTTTCAAAATCCCTAGGAATCCCCAGCAACTTCTCTCAGTGGGCCAAGTGCTGTTCTCACTTACACCTTTATTTGCACAAAACTGCTTCACTGAAAACCACTTGATCTTTACATCACGGTGTAAGAAAAAGGCTTACTTTGGCCAAAAGTTCTACATCCAGTTTAAAGTATTACATAGCTACATTTGCAGCTCAGTATTTTTATTGATAAAACAAGGGCATAGATTATCGGGGAATAAAACAAATTCCTTTTACTTTTATGAACTAATATCAATAAGTGCAACACTGGAGGAATTGATTCCTTCCACAATTGACTGCCGTTTCAGTCTGTGCCATGGCCTGCTTCACCTTTGTTGCACAATATAATCTGATCCCAGTTGAATTTCTTCATCACTATTGGATTTACTGTCTCCATTCTTTTTGTCAGGGTTTGTCATGAGTCTGTTTGGTCTTGAAGAATTGTTTTTTCGTTCCCTGCTTTTGTCTTGCCTACCTGTGTTTTTGTCACAATTTTCCTCACCCCCTGGTACCCTTTCCTCTCCAAGGCTCTGCCTGACAGTCTTCCAACTACACGTATTATGTTGAGCATCCTGGCAAGCCATGAGTACTTATCCTTAGAGGGTTGCTAGAATCAGCTTTCTGAGACTCAAGAATCTCCTCTTGCTATCTGTGCTATTGCCACTACTCCATTCAAAAGTGCTGGAGAATGCTTCTGCGCTATTCAAATGTATTAGCCATGACCCAGTTTTTTACCTACTTCATATCCAACAGCTTAATATAAAACTCTCTTGTGAAAGTTATGCAAATAATAATTACTGTGAAAAAAAGAAGGAAGCTTCTCAAAGGTACATAGCACAACTCAAACTCTTAAAAACCCTATCCATTCACAATGGAGCAAATATCAGTGATTTTTTGTGTAACATGAGAAATTACCAACTACTTATCTTGAAACTAGTCCTAAAATCATGAATATGACTTGATAGCTGAACAATCTTGTATTTTGCAGTCAATACTTCCATAAGATTTGCTGAGAAATATGAAATAGCATACTAAATAACATTTTAAACTAAGCTTAATTTAGATATAGTAAGAACAACTACACTGAGTCTACAATGTAAACAACAAAAAAGTCATTATATTTCCCATAGTGCCTGCACAGCAAAGGCATGTATGTGACTGTTCCAAATCTTGTGGAGAGCAGTGATCCCTTTTTCATCTGTTTGTTACTGCTTCTTTTCTGTGCCCTTTACCCTGTACTCTGTTAAAAATTTTCGGTTTGTTTCCTGCAAACCCTCTGAAGGTCTTAACATGGAGTAGGTCACTATCTAACAACTGGCATTTCAGTTTACAGACTAAATATATGCTTATGATTTCTGAACTAGTTGTTTCATCCTGAGCTCTCCTGAGACTTGGCTCACAGCAAGAATATTGCCTTTGTAACAAACTTTAAAATTTGCTTTGGATTAGTCTTTCTTCAAATATCATCTGGCATAACAGCACTCTGTGGGGATTTAAATTGACTTTTTTTTTTGACGTCAAATTGTTTTTTTAATGTCAAATTGATAGTTACTAATTTTACTATTCAAATTTCTTTATTTCTATGTCAACATAAATAATTAAATGAAACTCTTTTCAGTTGCATTTATCAGTTACATGGATATAGTTCTCAGAATCCTTGTCCCTGAGGATCCTTTGAGATGGGGGAACACCATCACAGTTACTAGAAGTACATCAGCTAAGAAGATATAATCCACATTCTTTGCTGTTGGTGTCTGTGAAAGGGCTGTTTCAGTTGAATAAAGCTGCAGTAGATCACATTGAGAAAGACTAGAGTCTTATGTCTTTTATTTTCTCTTTTTCCTCTATTACCTTAAGGACCCAAATGTTTTGATTCTTCTGAATGTCATATACACCTTGACCTGAAAAGTAATTCTGAAAAGTAATTTTTTAAATACTAGTATGGTTTCAAAACAACCAGTTTTTTACATCCTTGCTTTTTCATTCAACATATTTAACCTTGCAAATTGCTCTGCACTGCAAGTCCAAGTATGAAAGCAGATAAAACTACATTGTAAAAATAGCTATTTTAGTGAAAATAAATGGGGAAAATTTTATTTCCATCTTCCTGGAATGGACTTTTGATGAATCACATTCCATTCTGGGTCATTTATAGAACCAGCTAAGTTTATTAATGCCCTTAGCTGTTATTACTGTTGCAGATTTTAAGGTTACTAGTCAACATGTTTGAGTATCACATATAGTTCAGTTATGCTTGAACATTTGTGTTTTAATATACGCTTGTCAAAAGGAAGCAAAAGCACCATATAACTATTATAGCATCTTTTCAGCAGTGTTTTGCTGAACATGCTCCCTAATTTTTTGATGCAACTATCCATAATGCAGCCTAGTAGCATTATCAAACTGTGAAAAATAAAAAAAGTAGTCAGGTATAAATATGTCTACTTCTGCCTCTGCAATGCACTTCTGTGATTCATGATTTGCAGCTCCTGCTGCAGAACTGGCTACAGATAATTGGTGCATCCATTTTTTTTTTTTTTTCTTGTGACCAGAAAGCAAGGTCCTGGGCTCACAGCAGATCCTGCAGACTTCAGGTGGAACAGGGAGTATTTAGTCCATCTAGAAACCAGGCCTATTTTAAGTTTTGTTGGGTTGCATACATGAAGTTGGGTACCTAAAGGCCACGGCATCAAAACATGATGACTGCTCTGAAAAATTTGTCCTCTATTGCCCTCATGCATCAATAAGAGTTTACTGCTGTGAGTTCTATGACACCTTGGTCAAGTTTATAAAGAGTATTTTGATCATATGAATAGGATAGTATAAGATGTAAAAATAAATGTAATCAACATTATAGTTCTTATGAACAGCTGTTTTTTTCATTCTAATAACCTGTATTTTGTTTTCTCTGATGTCTTCCAGAATTAGTTGTTTATTTAAAAGGTATTTTTCTTCCAGTCCTTTATTCTTAGGGAGTTGGAATTTCTAACATTAATTTAGTTTCTCTCTCATGTTTTTCTTATCTCTTATTTTAGTAATAACAGATTTTCCTCAGGAACGAAGCTTTAATGTCTTTTAAAGATGTATCGTTTACAGAAGAGTGCCCTGATAGTAGCATATCCACTTCTGCTTTAATTAGACTGCTGCTCTTCTAAGTTCCTTTCATCTTTCAAAATATATCCTGCCATTCTGTATTTCTCCCTTGCATTTCTTCTCTCTGGTTTCTAATTTTCATAGGAGTTGAAGAGCTTGCTCACTTTTAATATTCTTTGGCTTCAGAGAGCTTGCCTGCTAACTCACAAAAACCAATGCTGGTAGCAAATGCAAGCTCAGCTATTTGTTTTTCCATGGAATAAAAGAATAAAGAAATGCATCAGGAATAAAGGAGAGATTCTTTACAATAAAACCTGTGGGAGAAAGATTTTGAGTTAATTGAATTATTTATTTGGTAGTCCACTAGTATCTATGCTAACATAAATTTTATCATGTTTCTTTAACCCTGGAGAGTAGTCATATGCTATAACATTAATGAGTTTCTCTACATTTTTTTCAATGTGCTTTGAACGCAATGTTTATGCTAATCTCCCAAGTGTCTGTTGACCACAATCTTCATTTTCTTAAGAACATCTAGAGTCACACTTCTCCCTCTCTTTCATGGTCAAGATGAAGCATCTGCTTCCTGCCATCTTCATTATCATCACAAAGAATGGTAGCTAGAGGGCTATAAAGTGTGCAGTATGCACTTGAAAGATGAGTCCTGGAAAACTGGCAACGCATGCATATACAGGTGTTTCTGGGGTACCTTTCCTGCCCCTCTGCCTTTTTTTTGTTTCTTTGTTTGCTTGTTTTGTTTTTGTTCTTCTTTCACACAATTAGCTTTGTCATCATTATTATACAATTGATCAGTGAATGACAAATGTGTATATATATATATAGACGTACCTATAGGAAATGAGAATTTTTATTCCATCGTCACTTTAAAAATCCAACAACAAAGTTCTTCAAGAAAGGGGGAGAACAAGTGATTTTTAGATTCCAGGTCTTCTGAATTGCAACTCTCAGGAGAAAACTTTGGTCATGCACATTTCAAAGATTCTTAGCAGTTCTTAAAGCATTGATTTCACTTCACAAATGGGAAACGGCTGACTAAAGGAATGTTCATACTCTTTGAGTAGTGGAAAATAACAACTATTTTAATCGTTTGCACAACACTTTTAAGCAAAGGCTCATATTCAGTTGAAAGCAATTTACTCTAAACATGTAAACTTTTACAGCAGAATAAGAATGATTTAATATCCACCAAACCACATTTATTTACTTATTGGCAATTTTTTGACAAGTAATCTCTTTCTCCTTTTTTAATCTTTATCATGGCACAACTCTAAATTACTGAATTAAAACTGACAAATCTGGACAGCCATGTTTGGTATTTTGTCAGTGACTTCAGATTGTCCAGTTAAAGTCATGGATTCATCACATTTTGTACAAACATACATACAGTAGGAGGTTCTTTAGGAATAAACCGTTCCTGGGGAAGAAAAGATAGAAGAAGCGTGAAATTAGTCTTTGCTTCAGACAAAAGATAAAGAAGCAGAAAAGTGGTGTTTTACCTAGAATTACTCAGCTGTTGGCAAGAGAAAATAGCAAAGTCATGCATCTCAGAAATATTAATGGCACTTGGAAAGAAAACAAGTCTAAAAAATGTGGAAGCCACAGTTTTTTTACATGTTTTACAGAAAGTTAAATGTATCCCAACACTCTTTCTCAATTTTGCTCTCTGGAATTCCAGAGTGAATTCTGTATGAAATTCCTATGTTTCATAGCAACACTCAAGATTATGTTTAACCACTCTCTGGTCAGATATTTTTCCTCTTTTTATGAACAATTTTAGGAGAAAAAAATAATTCATTAAAACATTTTATGAAACACTTCCGTGAGTTTGAATAACATTTTCATAGATGTAACATCACAGCAGTTTATTTCCAAAAAGACACACAGGAAGATTTTTGCTTTTCAAATACACTGTTTCCAATGTGCAGAATTGTAAATGGATATCTGAACTAAGGCGCATGCTGTCTCCAGATTTCAAGTTTAATGAGAAAACTGTCATACTGTGAGGCAGTCCTGAAGGGCAAAGGAGTCCAGGAAGGTTGGACACTCTTCAAGAAGGAAATCTTAAAAGCGCAGGAGCAGGCCATCCCCACATGCCGAAAGATGAGCTGGCACAGAAGAAAGCCAGCCAGGCTGAACAGAGAGCTGTGGGTAATGCTCAGGAAGAAAGTGTTTATGACCTTTGGAAGAAGGGGCAGGCCACTCAGGAGGACTACAAAGATACCACGAGGCTGTGCAGGTAGAAAATTAGAAGGGCCAAAGCCCAGCTGGAGCTCAGTCTGGCTACTGCAGTTAAAGACAATAAAATATGCTTTTATAAACACATAAACAAGAAGAGGATGACTAAGGAGAATCTCCATCCTTTATTTGATGTGGAGAGAAACATAGTGACAAGAGATGAGGAAAAGGTTGAGGTACCTAATGACTTCTTTGCCTCAGTCTTTGGCAGCAAGACCAGTTGTTCTCCAGGTACCCAGCCCCCCAAGCCAGCAGATAGGGATGGGGAGCAGAATGAAGCCCTCATAGTCTATGAGGAAATGGTTAGTGATCTACTCCATCTCTTGGACATACACAAGTCTATGGGGCCGGATGGGATCCACCCGAGGGTTCTGAGGGAGTTGGCGGAAGTGCTCTCCAAGCCTCTTTCCATCATTTATCAGCAGTCCTGGCTATCAGGGGAGGTCCCACTCCTGACTGGCAGCTAGCAAATGTGATGCCCATCTACAAGAAGGGCAGGAAGGAGGACCGAGGGAACTACAGGTCTGTCAGTCTGGCTTCAGTGCCGGGGAAGCTCATGGAGCAGATCACCCTGAGTGCCATTGCGCAGCACATACAGGACAACCAGGTGATCAGGCCCAGTCAGCATTGGTTCATGAAAGCCAAGTCCTGCTTGACTAACCTGATCTCCTTCTGCAACAAGGTGACGCACTCAGTGGATGAGGGGAAGGCTGTGGATGTGGTCTACCTAGACTTCAGTAAGGCTTTTGACACTGTTTCCCACAGCATTCTCCTGGAGAAGCTGGCTGCTCATGGCTTGGATGGGCGTACACTTAGCTGGATTAAAAACTGGCTGGGTGGTCAGGTCCAAAGAGTCTTGGTGAATGGAGTTAAATCCAGTGGGAGGCCGGTCACTGGTGGTGTCCCCCAGGGCTCAGTCCTGGGGCCAGTTCTCTTCAATATCTTTATCAATGATCTGGACAAGGGGATTGAGTGCAGCCTCAGTAAGTGCGGACAACACCGAGTTAGGTGGGAGTGTTGATCTGCTCGAGGGTAGGAAGGCTCTGCAGAGGGATCTGGATAGGCTGGAACGATGGGCTGAGGCCAATGGTATGAGGTTCAACAAGGCCAAGTGCTGGGTCCTGCACTTGGGGCACAACAACCCCATGCAATGCTACAGGCTGGGGGAAGAGTGGCTGGAAAGCTGCCCAGCAGAAAAGGACCTGGGGTACTGGTCAATAGCTGGCTGAATATGAGACAGCAGTGTCTCAGGTGGCCAAGAAGGCCAACAACATCCTGGTTTGGATCAGAAATAGTGTGGCCAGCAGGACTAGGGAAGTGATTGTCCCTCTGTACTCGGCTCTGGTGAGGCCACACCTCGAATACTGTGTTCGGTTTTGGGCCCCTCACTACAAGAAGGACATAGAGGTGCTGGAATGTGTCCAGAGAAGGGCAACAAAGCTGGTGAAGGGTCTGGAGAACAAGTCTTACAAGGAGCAGCTGAGGGAGCTGGGTTGTTTAGCCCGGAGAAAAGCAGGCTGAGGGGAGACCTTATTGCTCCCTACAACTACCTCACGGGAGGCTGTAGCGAGGTGGGGGTTGGTCTCTTCTCCCAAGCAACAAGCGATGAGACAAGAGGAAATGGCCTCAAGTTGCACCAGGAGAGGTGTAGGTTCTAAAAGGGTTGTGAAGCATTGGAGCAGGCTGCCCAGGGAAGTGGTTGAGTCACCATCCCTGGAGGTCTTCAAAAAACATTTGCATTCAGAGTTTAGTGACATGATTTAATGGAGGACTTGGCAGTGCTAAGTTGGAAGTTGGACTGGATGATCTTAAAGGTCTTTTCCAACCTAAATGATTCTATGATTTTATATTGTTACATATGAGCTGGGTACAAAAAAACCTTTTTTTGGTTTATTTTTGAATTATTGAAAGAAGTGCCTTGTACAGCTTTTAAAAATCACTCTATAAAATGCTGCATTTTGTACAATTCAGTCTCATCAGAGGTATAAGTTTTCTGTGGAACTGGGTATCATTTAATAATAAAAAAAGAAAAAAAAACATATATTTTCATCTGACTGAATGAAAGTTAATGCTTGGAATCAAGATTGTTTCTGAAGTGTTACTGAGTAGATTGGAATTGAGTAGGAACACACTATTTTCTAATATTGCTTAAATGTACTGCATATATTTTCTTAAATATTTGGGGGCTGGGCAATCCTTTTCAGTAGAGGCCAATTTACGTGTCAAGACACAAAATAACTTCTTACTGCATTTGCTACTTTGTAGATTAATGGTCATGAAATTTCATTGACATTAGTCCAGACGTAAGGTGCAAATCAAAGACAACATACATTCCTTATGTCTTCCATTTATTGTGTTCAGCCAAAGAGCAAGAGCAGATTATGATAAACAGATAAGCTACGTTAACATAACCTGCACAAATAAGAAGAAATGATTATTCCAGCTGTGATATATATTAGCAAACCATTCCTTGATCTTGCAAGTCCATTTCTTCCATCCAGAAGTGCTTCATGACTGGATGAGTGCAGATGTTTTTATATGAAATGTCCAGTGTTCATTACTCATGTCTGATGACAGCCACTCAATGTCACATCATATTTTTACATCAGCAGAATATTAATAATAAACTTAATCTATGAATTTTTATCTAAATTAACGTTTTTAATTTGGCACCTTGTGATTCAGGAATACTGTCTCAAGTAAACACCTCCATGGTGGAATAGAGGCTAAAAGCAGTTTAGCTACTGCCGTTGATACTGCCTGGTTCGGTGTGTTTGCCTAAGATTTCCAAATGATCAGCATGCGCTCAAAAATGTGGTCACCCCACATATGCAGAAAATGTGTTCAGATGTGGTAAATCCAAGACAGCATATGCAGTTCACATGCCAATTTTACTACTCAGAATGAAATATAGGGATTGTAAAGAACTATATATCCTCTCCTGCTTTTAGAGTATTAAAAAATCCCAGAAGAAATGCCATCATTTGAAAATCAATGCTCAATATTGTTATGCTTAAATCTAGTAACTGTGTTTTTCCTCTTTTAAAGAGAAAAGACAGTATAGCATTTTGATAAATTGTAGGTGATTTAAATAAATCTTAGATTCTTTGATGATATATGAAAATGTTCTGAAGAAGATGGATATTTTATTTGCATCAAGAGTCTAGGACTGAACAAAAACAATTACCTGTTAGGTCATCCAGTACCTCTCCTTTGGACAAAATCATTGCTTTAGAGGTGTTTTCTAAGCATTTGATTTTCAATGAATATAGAAATACATAGAAAACTATATGGCTTGTGCTTTATATCCTCATGTGTCTACTGAAACAGTTTGCCTAACACCATTCAGTGCAGTGTTTTCTCAGTTTCTCCCCTTTAACATAACTTCAAATTAAATATTATCAGAGTAGCAGAGCAAAAGGATCTAAGAGGAAACTGACCTAGAAAATGTTTTGAATGGAAACTGTTTTTATACAGAGATAAAAAAAAAAAGAAAAACAAGTATTGCACAGCCTGGTGTTCATCCATTTTGCAGTCAGTAGGAAATTGTCAGTTTGGGTGGGAAAACGATTTGATCCATTATGTCAAGACACTTCAGCTAAGTTCATTAGAGCAGTTAGTAATGACTCTGCAATGTGTACTTTTCATAAACTCAGTCAAGAATGACAGGAAACTAAGAAAAATTCCAGAAATGTATAAAAATCATATTGTGGTATATCACTCTCTCTCTCTCTCTCTAGAAATGTAGATCCCATGGGACTTTTAAAAATTACAGAATCATTTTACAAATCTAACATGCAGAAATTGTATATTCATTTATGAAAGAATATAGATTTTTTTTTTTTTTTTGGTCAGAAAAGGTAATAACTGCTTTGAACAAAAAATAAAAGCAGATGTTAGGAAGTTTATCAGAAAATGGATGAATAATGAATACAAATTTAATGAATTACTTTTTGTCTTTTTTTTTTTTTTTCCCCATACGCTTTTTCCTATTTTGATCCTAATTCCACCTTATTTTCAGTCATGCTTCTACTCAAGACAATATTCAAGTACTGGCATAACAGTGCATGTAAAGTGGTCGGCAATATTATTTTAAGGACTAGGGTCCAAATTTTCATTTTCAGCAGACTGTCAAAACAGTTTGGTCAGTTCTTCTATTTGTCTGATTTCTACATAATGCCATGCAAAATGGAATAGTTTTTCAGCATGTTTGAGTCATAGCTTCCTTCCATTTCAAAAGCCAGTTGCCTGGTGGTCACAGTTTACTTGCAGGATTTTGAATCCTCATGCTGAGGAAGAAATTGAACCTGCTGCTACCCAAGCCGAAAATTTGAGCCCCTGGCTCCTGCTGTGCACTGCTATGGTCATAACTAAGCTACGGCATACTCTCTATTCTGAGCACATCTCTTAGATGAAGGCCTGTGAGGGCACAAGAAAAGGGTTGTTCTTCTACATATCCTAACAGGGACTGAGGTCTTTAACTTTGTTACTCACAGAAGTGTATAACAGCTAAGGTTATTTTAACAGCTAAGGTTACTTTCCAAAGTAAGTGCTGAAATTGTGCTTCCATGCTGAATATTCTGACACTTTCAGACTTTATTTGCTCTTAGGATCTGATGGCAACTTGGAGATTTGAAATTTATGTCATCTAATTAAAGAGCTATTAAGTTATTAAAGGATGATTTAGTTACTAGCAAATGAAAGGAGGGAGGGAGCAGGGAGGAGAGGTCGTACTAGGAACGTATTATGGACTACAAGGTTTACAAAATAAAAGTAGAAATGTATTTCTACACCTCACAATGCTACCATCCCTAAGGGACAAGTGCTTACATGAAATGCTCACATCAAAGGACTCTCTATACTCTTGAATGCGTTTCCCTCCTCTCACAAATGTCACTGGAGTGAGAGCATCTTCTTTTTCTTCACCCTTACTTTTCCCCTTTTGTCTGTCAGTTCTTTCTACCTTTACATCTGTTTTTATCATTCATTTTCCTGCCTACTTTGTTGTTTATGTTTCTTTGAAAGCTCAGTGACCGGAATACGAAGGCAAAGCATCCTGCTTATGAGTGTGGTGTTCTCAACCACCACTGCTTTTGCAAATAGAATCATGCCAGACCTTGCCTTATGTATAGACACACTAGACCTGTTAAATGCACTGTATGGTTATAACCCACAAATCTGATTGGAATTAGCAGAAGAAGCTAATTAGCTCATCTTGGGTTAAGAAATCCAATTTTATTTACCCTGGTCTAAATCTTTGCAAAATGCAAAACTATAGGCAGGCTTACTGGCAGTGGTGCTTCATACATTCATCTCTTGTTAAAGGTTGTGAAATCAAAACTAATGGAAGTACAGAAGGGCATGAAGAGAAACAGGTTATTATTTCATGAGTAGCTGTATGCAGTGGAAAGTTTCACAGATTTCTGACATGGGAGATTTGGAAAGGTAAGCTCAAGGATAAAAAAAAATGAAACAAAACAAAAAAAGCAAGCAAACAAACAATGTACTACAGCAAATGTCAAAGTTCTGATGTAGCAGAAAAATTGATCTAAAAATCACAACAAAAATACACAACAAAAGTATCTGTCAGAACTTTTGTACATTTCAACTGAGAGCTTGCAACCAGGGGCATTTTAGGATTCACCTCTTGAATGGCAAGAGACTCTAATCTCACAAATGGTTTTGATGAGGAGCAGTACATATCTCAACTGTCCCAATAGCTCATCAGGGACTGAATTGTTACTGAGACAAAGATGCAGCCCTCCTCCTTCCACTGCTGTGACAGTGAAGACAGTTATCCATGTGGCCTTTCGGGAGAACAGCTTGGAGCATTTCTGGCCAGTGAGAGACAGCAATCAAGCTTTCCGTCTACTTGATCACTGTGGACATGATTAGGAAAACAACCACCATAGGCTTGTTGAAAAAGTAAAGGGTGAAGTCCTTATTGTCTTTAATGACTGGCAGTTATCATATGGGAAGATGGATAATTTCATATACTAGATCCGAGCCCAATATTGATCAGTAAAAGTATTTTTATACTAAGTTGGAAACATCTCATTTCACAGATGTGTGCTAGTCACCCACGCTATAGACACTTCTCTCTGAATGAGACACAACAAGAAGTGGCTGCAATTTTGTGCTGTGGATAAAAGGCAGAGCCTGACTTGGTAGTTGTGTGTGGCACGTGAACATGTCCATCAGCTTCAAGACATTCATCATGCAGACAGACCTGGGGACTAAAGGTGAAGCCTGTTTATCAGAGCCCAAGGAACAATTGGAAGGGTGCTGCTGTTTGCTTCTGCCAAAATGCAAAATGATGTGAGCACTATGACTTGCTCACAGGACGTACAGCACAGAACACATTCACAGGATCTACTGAAATTAGAAGGTTGATCCACACATAAAAATCAGGTAGGTCTGGTCTCTAACATCCTGTTATATTATTTCTGCCAAAGTGCATGCTTTTTTGCTCATCTGGGGAACTGTAGGTGCAGTCTACAGTTGTACCGTTAAATTACAAACAATACAATTTCATGGTAATTGTGATTCCATTCCAACTTAATTATTAGAGAAAAAGGATTCCAAAGAGTTTCTCTAGCAAACAAAGCTACTTTTGGTGTGATAACTTCCAACAAATTGATAACATTCATTTCATAAAATGTTAAAACCCCCTAAAAATAGTGGGTTTTGTAACTAGAATGAAATTGGAATTACCAATTCAGTGAAGCTCACTAGAACAGCACAAAGCAAACTCAAAATCTTTGCAGACTAAAAGAAATCCAATTAAATCCAGCAACCAGTCTGTGCTTAATTTGGCAATCTTAATTGTGAATATTAACCTTAATTTTGGTTTCTTAATCTGTCATGCTACCTGAGATACCTCACACAGTCAAGAATGCCACAGTAATTGCCCCTCTGATAAATGAGAAGGGAGAACTGGTAACAACAGACTTGGAGAAGGCTGAGGTACTCAACACGTTCTTTGCCGTAGTCTTCACTGGCAGCCAGCCTTCCCACGTCTCTCGAGTCCCTGAACCTCTATGCAGTGGCTGGGGAGTAAAGTCCCTCCAACTGTAAGTGAAGAGCATGTTCGAGACCACCTGATGCACCTGAACAGGTACAAGTCTATGGGGCCTGATGACATACATCCCAGGGTCCGGAGGTAACTGGCTAAGGGAACTGTTCCTGAGGGAACTTGGCAACTTTGCATTGCCAAGCTACTGTCCATCATATTTGAAAAGTCATGGCACTCAGGCAATGCCCCTGGTGACTGGAAAAAGGGAAACATCACTCCTATTTTTAAAAAGGGTAGAAAAGAAGACCCGGGGATCTGCAGACCAGTGAGCCTCACCTCTGTGCCTGGGAAGATTATGGAGCAGATCCTTCTGGAAACTATGTTAAGGCATGTGCGAGACAAGGAGGTGATCCGGGACAGCCAGCATGGCTTCACCAAGGGGAGATCTTGCTTAACCAATCTGGTGGCCTTCTGTGATGGAGTAACTGCATCAGTCAACATGGGAAGACTGACCAATGTCGTCCACCTGGACCTCTGTAAGGCTTTTGACATGGTCCCACATGGCATCCTGATCTCCAGATTGGAGACAGATGGATTTGAAGGGTGGACCATTCGGTGGATAAGGGATTGGCTTGAAGACCACACCTAGAGAGTAGTGGTCAGTGGCTCTTTGTCTAGGTGGGTGCTGGTGACGAGTACTGTCCCTCAGGGGTCCGTCTTGGGACGGATACTGTTTAACATCTTTAACAGTGACATAGACAGTGGGATTGAATGCAACCTCAGCAAGTTTGCAGACGACACCAAGCTGTGTGGTGCAGGTGATACAACAGAAGGGAGGGATACCATCCAAAGGGACCTGGGCAAGCTTGAGAAGTGGGCACATGTGAACCTAATGAGGTTCAACAAGTCCAAGTGCAAGATGCTGCACCTGGGTTGGGGCAATTACAAACTGGGAGAAGAACTCACTGATAGCAGCCCTGTGGGGAAGGACTTGGGGGTTCTGGTGTATTAAAAGCTTGACATGAGCTAGAAGTGTGCACTTGCAGCCCAGAAGGCCAACTGCATCTTGGGTTGCATCAACAGAGGCATGGCCAGCAGGCTGAGGGAGGTGATTGTCCCCCTCTGCTCTGCCCTTGTGAGGCCCCACTTGGAGTCCTGCATCCAGGTCTGGGGCCCCCAGCAAAAGAAAGACATGGATCTGTTGGAGCAGGTCCACAGGATGGCCATGAAGGCGATCGGAGGACTGGAGCACCACTCCTATGAAGAGAGGCTGAGAGAGCTGGGGATGTTCAGCCTGAAGAAGAGAAGGCTCCGGGTAGACCTCATTGCGGCCTTTCAGTATTTGAAGGTGGATTATAAAAAAGATGGAGGGCGACTTTTTACTTGGGCAGATAATGATAGGACAAGGGGGGACAGTTTTAAACGAAAAGAGGGGAGATGTAGATTGAATGTTAGGAGGAAATTCTTCACTCAGAGGGTGGTGAGGTGCTGGAACAGGTTGACCAGAGAAGTTGTGGATGACCCATCACTGGAGGTGTTCAACGCCAGGTTGGATGGGATCCTGGGCAACCTGATCTAGTGGGTGGCGTCTCTGCCCATGGTAAGGGGGTTGGAACCAGGTGATCTTTAAGGTCGCTTCCAACTCAAGCCATTCTGTGATTGAATAAATTAAAAATACCCCAAATACAGAGAGGGCACTGCTGACATAAACTGTTAATAATGAAAATATGGACCAACAAGGTAAAAACAATGATGCAGTATCTGTCTGAAAGCATATTGATTCTCCAGTACATTAATCATTTACACTGAAGAATTATTGTCAAAGGATAAGTCACAGGACAAAATATAAGATGTATTTTTCACTGTTCTCACTAAAGAGAACTTTTCTACTGAACTTTTAAAATGTGATTCATGTTTTTTTTTATTTATTATATTTTAACTTAACACATTTAATCTAAAATGTGATCTTTCTCAGGAAATTTTATGTACCAACTGATTACAAAGATATTTGGTATAAAACATTCAGCAAAATATTTATTTATAGGTATACTTATATCTATAAATAGATATACATAAAAGACAGAAAAACAATAAAATCCCATCTAATTTTAAAGAATTTTTTTTTAGAGTCTTCAGGCAAATTGCAAATTTATTTTTGGAACATAGGCAATTAAATGGTTGTCTAGAAGAGGAAGTTGCATTATGTAACATGAATTAAGTTTTATACCAGAACAAAAAGAGATACACTGAGAAAGGCTGTGCGTGTCTTCTGAGTTTGTTTCTCAGGTTAGCAGTTCTTCTTCCTTACTAAATTAAACTTAAAATAAGAATGATCGTATGAAGTTACTGTGGGTTGCCCTTTGCAAAGATTTAAAGAAAATGCTAAGATTCATACCTTACATCATTGCCGTTCAGTCCTGGAAAAAAAAAAATCCCATGTTGAATTGCATTTAAGGGAAATAGCAAGAGTGGTGGCAGAAAAAGTAGTCATTAGTTTAGTAAAAATTCAAATGCTAAAGAGGTTGGGATAAGTCATAAACACCCTTGACAACTCTGGGGGTTCAAGCCTTCTCTTCAAAATCTTACTGCATTCCAGACTTCCTTCCTGATTTTCCACACTGACCAAAGATACTTCTTCCTCTTGATTTCTGTGATAAATATGGCTTAGAAAGCCAAAAAGGGAACATCCTCTAACATCTCTGGCATACTTTGGAGAGGTGGGATGCTAGGTTGAGGGATCCCAGTGCTCCAATTTCTAAATTCTCCATACAAGTAATTTCTTGTAATTCAATTGCCTTGAAATCTCATTTAAGTTTAAAAATTAGAGTAAAAATATTAAGAACGTTACAGCCAGAGAACACCATTGAAAAAGTGTAAAAGCTTTATCTACCTTTGTAATATGAAAAAAGAAAGAAAGAAAGAAAGAAAAATTTCCTCTCTTGGCCATTTTCAAGGTCCTTTGGACCTGGATTTGACCTACAAACTCTGCATCTAGGGATAACTCCTGGGGACACTTCTTTCCTGGTAAAGCATATAGCTTCTGAATACTTCTGGAGTCTGTTCAGATACCCATATTCTCCCTGTAACTTGTTCCTTTCTTTGTATTATTCAAATATTTTAACTGAGCAGAGTGGCAAGACAAAGGATCTGTTTTCATAGTTGGCTCAGCTGATCTTATGGCTCTCCACAGCTGAAAGTCTGGCTTACCTGAAGACCCCAGCCACTCCTCCTGGCTGCAGACACAAGGGAAGAAGTCTAACTTGTGCATTACAGCAGTAAGATGATGGTAAGTTTGCTCATCGTGCCTTGTCAGCCTCAGCAGTCACTTAGGTGAAAAATGTAAATGTCTCCTCAGGTTAGGTGTGACCTTGACTGACCCACTCACAAGGAGGGGTGGAAGCACCTTTCTCCACTTCAGTGACCAAGGTTGAGATTTCATGAAAGAGGTGACTAAAAGCCCTGATGAAAAGCTGTACATGTGACGTTTTTAGACTTTACACACGGTGTCCTAAGATACTGTCATTTTATAATGCCAGATGCTGGTATTTCTTACTGTAGCTTTTTCTTGTCTGAAAAAACCTACTCAGCCTTTTAATCTGCTAAGCTTTACAGTCCTCAACTACCTGCTCTGACTGTGAGGATGAGTCAAAAGAGTAGTTACTTGCACTGTCTGACAGTTTTGCCATAGGACACAGTCTCAAGATTATCTATGAGTAAAGGTGCTGGTTCTATAAACAGTGTACAATAGTACTGAATATACATGATTTTGATGTACATTAATAGATTTGGGCTGCAGAAATCATGCAAATAAGTTAGAAGTTCCTAAAAACATTTTTTTGAGCTGCAAATAAGAAAAGAAGTGCTTCATACTGATAGTCCCTATTTGTGTATTAACTTCTTACCTTTTGAATAGGTATAATGCTATCAGGTTAAACAATCATGTCACTTTAGGATTTAATTATGAGTTAGTAACAGGTATAATTTTTTTTTCTGGAAGGTGGAATTGTAAATTTTTACTGGTTATTTCATGAATTTATTTATTCTACTTACTACTCAACACATAGAAAATATTGTGTAGTATATTTTAATTTATGATCATTAAGACTACACTATTAAGTAGAAACCACAGAGTAAGAGAGGGGAAAAAAATAGAAGATGAACTAGGAAATATTTTTTCATCACATCTTTCACACTGTGTATGCCCATTTCAAACCTTGAGTATTAATGGCAATTAAGTTGCTCAGATTTAATGAGTCATATTTGATCTACTGAATTGTAACCTAGATAAGTATTCAGACATTATTTGACAGATATTTTCAGTGATGGCTAACGACAAAGCACCTGTTACCCCGAACCTTAGGAGAATGAGGATCCTTTGTGGTTATTTCTGCCAGAGAAAGAGACCCTGTTCCATCAAAGGAGGTGAAATTTGATCAGAATAAAGACAAAATAGGAGTACTTCAATAATAATAATAACAATAATAAAGCTAATGTTAATATAGACAAGCAAGGTCACAGGAAGGTGTTTTAGGCTGGCAAATTTAAGATTTTTGTTGGCACAAGAATAGGAAAACTCTGTCATGGAATTTCTTTGGTCATGCCCGATGGCCATATGAGACCTACTATTTCACAAGACTGTACAAAAAATATTTATCCTTCACTGGTAGAATTTTAGCCGTAGTCAGACTGTCTACTTTGGAACTTGGACCTGTATTGGGCTTACGTGGGAAGGGTTTGGTAGCAGGAGGACCACAGGGGTGTCAGACCAGAAGCTACCCTGTGTCAGATAAGAGCCAGCTCCAGCCAGCTTGGATTTTCCCAATTTTCTGGTTATCCATACTAAATAAAATGAATTGTGTAAGTAAGTCAATGATACTCCATAGTCATCTTCAATGTATATAGTTTTTCTTTGTCATGTCTGGATGAACACTTTTCCCATGGCTAGTCACAAATCTTTGTAACAGTACATTTGACAGCAGACTCTCTTAATATGAGCTACTCATAGTTGCTAGGTGGGTTTTACATCTGAAATTAAACCTCCTCATGGGCTCACTGTAATTTTGCTCATATTTTGGTGATCTGTCCAGCTGTACAGGATTCATGTATTAAATAACATAACAAACTGTGCTTTTTCTTGGTTGAAGAAGATGAGAAAGTGTGGGCAATACGTAGGGACCCATACCTGATGGGTGATGAAAATGAACTCTGGAAACCCAGCCTGGACTTTGTTAGAAGCAATCTGCCTCAGATTGCTTGTGACAGGTTCATTTAGAACCTAACTGAACCTAAATGTGTGCTTTGAACAGAAACCAGCTGTGTTCTCAAAAGTG
The DNA here is from genome assembly GCA_013399475.1 of Chauna torquata. Lineage (NCBI taxonomy): Eukaryota > Metazoa > Chordata > Aves > Anseriformes > Anhimidae > Chauna > Chauna torquata. The sequence continues at coordinate 35,303 of VXAL01007863.1, forward strand.
GATGTCAAGAAAGTATATAGAAACAAGCAGTTTAAGATTAAAAAAAAAAACCTCCAATGAGACCAAAAATTTCAATTTTTATCATGGTATTAAGGCAAAATGGTGTTCTGCTGGTTATAGCTTGTTGATAGCCTTGAGCATTACAACGACTATAGAAAATTTAATAACCAAACTTTTTAACCAGTGACATTTACTTTTTATTATGGTCATGATAACTATCTTTTCAGTTATTAGATGAACTTAAAATGATAGCTATATTGAGAACAGGGCTTTTGATGATGGTGTCATGACAAGGACTCACACTGGTTAGGACAGGTCACTTTCAATATCTTGAAACATGTTCCCCAGTAGGATTCATTAACTGGAGCAAACTAGTTCCTTGCTGGGTCCAGTGAGATATCCAGAGTTAATTAAGGAGTCTTCAGCCCAGCTCAGCTAATGCCATCCTTCTGATAATATCTCCTCGTTATTTGTATCGCTAGGTCAGACCAAATCATGATAATGACTCTTCTGGATGTTATCCAGATTCTGTGTCTAGCAGCAGAAAACTAGGTACATGTGATGGTGTGCCTTGTCACAAGACTTATGACAGATTTGTGGTTGAACAGAAAGGGCTGATACACAGGTTGAACAGAAATGGAGTCAATGTTTTTTTTTTTAAAGTCTCTCTCACGTATTAGACAGTATTATCTAAAATCTTTAGATATCTTTGATCTGCCTGGGATGTTCTCAATACAGTGTTAGTGATGTGGGAAGAAGTGATAGTCCCACCTGTGGTATGGAATTCTTAGAAACTCAGCAACAGAGTCCTTATTATCATTCAAAACATTACATTGATCCTAGGAAGGATATTATTATTCCCCATTTTGCTCCTGAGAGATGGTGTCCTGTAATGCCCAAATAATATTTTGGCTTTATTTCTCATAAAAATAAAACCTCATCTGCATTCTGAAGTATCAGGCAGCAGCTTGCAAATATTATAATACCTTTTTTATTTACAGATGCTGTACGTAATAGGTACTTCAGGTATAGTAAAGTGCATGATTTCTTTTTAAACTGAGCATTTCTTCATAATAATGCATTGTAAATAAATTGTTGTACTGTAAAACATCACTACTCTCTCACAAGCCTCTAAAGTCCTTAAAAGCACTCACTCTTATTTGACTTTTTAAAACTAGCTATTAATATTTACATTTGTGACTGTGCGCAAATACATAAAATCATTGTAAAAGCCAGAGGTTTAAGTGCCTGCCCTTCAGCTCACCAGGTCAGAAAGAACTTTTAGATCTGTCTCAGAGGATTTCTTGCTATTACAAATATGAAACTGGGAAGTTAAAATGAAAAAGAAGCAAATTTAATAATAATAATAAAAAATACTTGCAAGGGACAGTGCTCAACTTGATGGCTTCAGAGAGTGGAAGGAGATTATGTTAAAGCATAAATGGAGTTTTAACATTTTTAAATCCAGAAGGTCTAATCTAATCTAATCCTTTTCAATCCAATTTTTTTAATGCAGCCTAGACATCAGATTAAAGCTTGCACTTTTCTTTTCTAGGCCATAGCAGACAGAATCAGCATCTGTGCTAACTTTCCAATATTCATCATTTGAAAAAGGATTTTAAATGAATCAAAAGTAAAATAAACAAAAGAAAAGCTATAAAATGGTTACCAGATATCTTGTTTTTACTTTGAGGTGGAACAAATTATAATTCCTTTTGGTAGATACATCTTTTCTATTAAAATAAATAACTAAAAAATGAAAAAAAAAAAGAAAGAAAGAGAATGAGAAAAAGGCCATATTCCTGAGCTCAGATAACAATATAAATGCAATAGTTACACAGGAAGAGATTTTCTGTGCAGTCATGCATTTTTTTTTTCTAAATGATTTCATGCCAATAGTTCCATAAAAAAAAAAAAAAAAGGAATTTTATTTGCTGAATTTTCCAAGAGTGAGGCTAAAGAAATATATTAATAAACAGATAACATTTTACTTTCTTTCCATTGTTTTTCCTGATTTATACATGTTGCTGCATTATTTTTCATTTTGAATTTCAAGTGAACCTCAAGTTGTTGCACAGTGCTAAACGAAATACTCTTGTTTACTATGTAAATATATCCCTAGCTTGTCTACTGTTCCAGTCACATGGTGAAGTACTCATCACTGATGTAACAAATCTGTCTTGTTGAGTCATCCTTTTAACACACTTGTTTCTCTAGAGCAGATCTACAAACTTCTATGAGAACTTTTCAGTTAGACTAGCAAATTCTTAGATGTTGGGGGAAAAAAATTAAACTCTCCCAGAAAGATGACCACCATGCAAGTATATTAGAATATAATTCTTAAAACACTCAGTTTTGGCTCTGATCCTGCTAAAGTTAATGACAAAAATCACAGTTGCATTGTCTCCAACAGGAAGTCAACTGAGTTCTTACTGAATATTTTGAAAATCCCACCTTTAAATGCTAAAGTTTTCTTGCCATTCTGAGATTTGTGGACCCCCTCAAATTTGTAGTGGCAAGGCAGAATCCTTTCGGAATGCTGTGCATGTCAATATGTATTTGTTTTTTTTTTCTGACACACGTTTAGTAGATCTTCTAGAGATAATCCTGTAACTCCTTGTACAGTTCAAATCCAGTCCACTGGATTGAATTCCACCGAGTACAGTCCAAGAGTTGGCTGAAAACAAGCAGAAGAACTCTAGGCTATTTCTAATCTTTATGGTACCATTTTTATTTTGTTGCTGGTATCTTAGACTGGTTTTGATTAAAGTAAAATCAATGAGCTATGGCAGAGTCATAGAAATGGCTTGTGTTATTCTGCATTAGTAGCTGACCAAAAAGAATGGGCACTGATATAGACTCCTAGTGCAGGTAAAGAGGTACACGAATAAGCATGTTAAGAAGCACCTGCATGATCTGAACATATACATAAGTAGCAGTAAGCCTTAATGTTGTTGAAAAATTAAATAAAATAATAATAAGCATGGTTTCGCACATTGTAAAGCATTTTCTTTTACAAAGACCATAAATTTTAACTTCTTAGAATGCCACTTTGTACCTCCTTTTATATTAAAATTTAAGATAATGACAAAAGATAAAAGCACACTATGAGTCACCACAAACTCCTGCATCTAATGATGATCAGGACCAGTCTGATGAATGCCAAAAGGACCCAAAGGACTGCCTAATTCAAGATACATTTATCATTTCTGCCTTTTGTATTACACCATCTGATTTAGAGGTTCAGGATCAACTAAACAGTATACAAGGCAAAAGAAGTACTGAGCAGTGTTTAGAAGTGCGTGTCGCATTTAATCAGGTTTTACCATATTTCCCATCCCTTTTTCATGCAGAAGGAAGGCTGCAGATGAGCAGGCTTTAACAAGTACTTATACTCTGAGAGGAGAGCTCTCATATCACTTCCAAAATCTCAGAGGTTATCCTCAGGTTCTCTCCAAAGATAACATTTTCACTTGATGATGTCAAGTAGTTTTAAGATTGTTTTGTGCATGACCGCTTTCTGTTACGTCCACGTGAAAGATATGCATCTTCATAGACAGAAGAAGCAGTCTAAAATCCATCAGCTACTGAAGTTCTTAGTACTAGCTTATTCTAGCACTGATATTGCTGGGAACATGAGGGCATTTATAGCAAATTCTTCTTTTAAACCTTCCTATATTTCTATCCCTTTCTACAATGATCACCAAAATGTCAGTGTGGTTTGTTCAGTGACAGATAAAAAAAGCAGGGGACCCTGGACACCGTTCAATAGTATGATGGGTTTTCTCATGTTGGTAGCTTGTACTGACTCTATGCTATTCTTTGAGAGGTGTTATTTTGACTGATGTTACCAAGTGACACCAAGGAGAGAGAGAAGGGGATTGGGGAAGGAAATAGTAGAAGCACTGAAATAAGTGGTAAATAAGCAAATTTCTTGGAAGAATTTTGGCAAAAGGCCTTCTACGGTCTTCTCTGTCTTCTTACTTCTTCCTCTCCCTTTCCACATGCTTTCCATAAGGTTTCCAACTAGTTTGAGATGAAGTTAACAAGAAGACACGCAACAAAATAGCTCACTGATGATAAAGTTGGTACCGAGTGGGGTTGCTGGTGGTTGGCTATAGCCATGCAATAAGAGTGACGAACAGGAGAAAATTCTATCCCACCTCTGCTGTGGAGCCTAAATAACACAGCACTCCTATCTCTCCAAGTGTTTTTTTT
>VXAL01007863.1:39532-49572 GCA_013399475.1 Chauna torquata
TTTTTTTTTTTTTTTTTTTTGGCTGGCTGTACTTGAGCAGTCTGTGTGGCAGCCTGATGTAAATGAGACAAAGGTATAAGGTGCAAGGGGAGGAGTAAGTTCAAAAAATCTGATGTAACCAGGTCATTTATTTCCACCTTTCTCTGCAGGGAGTTAAAGATAGTACTTCAGCAAATATTATATAGTAGATACTGCAGAGGAACTTTATAACTTGGCAGCAGACTGTGCTTCATGTTTTTCCTCTGCTTAAATGTTCCCTGGAACACCAGACTTGTAGTCTGGGCTAACAGCTAAACATGGCAGATACAATTTTCCAAGAGCACATCGAAAACACATATATTTCTCTGGCTTTTCTTCCCAGTTTTGGGCTGATGCTGTTTTTGGTGTTTATGTTATATGCTAAATATACTTCCTAATAGAGATAGGGGAATTCTTTACCTGAAAATTTTTATTAGCACCTGAAAAATACAAAAATACAAATTCATGCCTGTAAAAAGAATTTGAATTTTGCCAAATGTGTTAAGTCCTTTCAGATAAATAAGACTTGGAAAAAAGAGTGAAATTCCTTTTCCCCCAGTACCACAATATGTTCTAGACCAATATCACTAGAATTTCAGCAGCTTAAAAGCAGTCATATAAAGCAGGTATACCAAAATATTTTTTGCATTGGCAAGCTCTGAATGCATACACCTTATCCTAAGCTGGGGAAACTGAAAAAGATTCCCATTTCTCATCATGGATATATGCATACTTGCTGGAATGCAAGCAACAGAGTCTGTCCACCACAACTGCTTTAACTGGAAGAAGACCTGAGTAAACATGGAAACAGAGTCTGTAATGCATTTGAATTGATTCTCTGGCTGGGATAAATCAAAAGACCAAGAGTTTGGACTGCACCTGAGAACATAAATCCATCCTGTAGCTTAGACAAGGCTCTTAAAAAGGAGGATGCGGTAATGCTATCATAGCATGAAGATCTGTTACTAGTGAAGCTTGTCAAAAGCTAGCTCAAATACAGGCTTACCTGTTCCAGCTTATGCACCTTGGGGTTTGTGCCAGCCCACTTATAAAAACAGTGCAAATAAGCTCTAAAACATTGTAGTTAATACAATGAAAAAAAGACTGGTCAGAAACTATAACAAAAAAAGAGGACATATTTAAAAGGTGCTGTAGTTTATATTACGTATTTAAATGATCAAAATGGAATTCAGTTAATGCTTGGAGGATTCCCTAATGTTGGTTTAGTGGGTGTATTGAAAGTTCCTGGGGTAGGAGGTGAGACCTGGATATATTTAGATTCTTCTATCTGGTAAAGTAATAAAGACAAATTTTGTATTTGTTCTCAGTTATGTTATACACATAGCACCTACTGAGTTAGAGAAGTGTAAGCTTTCATAGTCAGTAACTCGTTTATATCCACATTTTCCTCGTTTCATGTGAATAAGTGGCTGCACAGAATACTGGACAATAGTGAATCTGGACACTCATTTTACATAGGGATTCTTTATTTATAAGTTGGCCTTTTTAGTTCAAAATGATACTCTAGACTACGTGCTTAACCTGGGGCCATTGTCTTGAAATATACACGGCACATTTGCTCCAAATCTCCCCCCAGGCAGCAAATATTTTGTCTGTATGCACTTCTGGGCTCACAAAATCTTATGTATACCAGAGCTGGGATCTGCCCAGATATTTATGCGTTCACAGAAAACCTTCTTTCATGTATCAGGAAAGGCTGATATTGGAACAGAAGCAATTAGAGTCTTAATTTTCTATTCGGTAATTCCTTTTGGGGGTAACACATGATCTTTCTGGGTGCATTGTCCTTACTGTAACATCATCCAAGAATGCCTCCTTATTTGGCTGTGGGCTTTGGGGCATAAACAGAACTGCAAATTGAGTTTCTTTCATCCAAACAAGATATCAAGGCTTCATTTGAGCCTAAAAATTGTCCAAAAGCTTCCTGATAACATCCTCTATTACATACTAGTGTAGCCAAAAGCATAATTTAACCCTAAACAATTAAATAATTAATGAAAGGCAAACTTCACTGATGGATGCAGAGAGAATCAGAAAGTTTTTATTTTACCACTTTGTGATAGCTTTATTCCCCCTGTTCTGACTTTCTGTTGACATTGGTGTTGCTTATCTTTTCCAGCCTCCCACACGTATTGATTACCTCTCAAGCTGATGCCCTCTGTTCTCCCTTGACTTGCTGCTTTATCTGGCTCTGTAACACTTGTACATTTTTAGTTACTTCTGTTTGTACACATGGGCCAAATTTATCCTTGGTTTACTGCCAAAGAATTACATCAGGTATAAATTTAACCCTCTCAATCTGCCTTACTGCTTCTGAATTCAAGTTTCCAAACACAGTTGAAACTGTCTCCTGTGATGAAATGCGTATTTATAGCACAGGGTCTTACCCTGCACAGAGAGAAAAAACAAGACCCTAATCAAAGCTACAGCTAAAGCGCAAGCACATGATTTTAAGTCTTTGTCAGACTTCCACTTTCTTTTCCCCTTCATCTCTACTTTTTATTCAGCTGACAGGCAAAAGAGTATCAAAAGACTCTGTCAGACTTACAAACATACTTCTGTGTAGTGCGTTCACCTACATGAGATCTGGCCTAAACCAACATCTGCACAAAAGTTAAACCTGTATGTAGAAGGAAACTCTGGAACTAGTGTAAATCTCAGTATTTACCATGATTCCTTAATCACTGTATTAAAACTCATTGTTGCTAGTCAGGATCTTCTGAAATTTGGATGTCTTCATCCTATGCCATAAAGTCAGCCCTTGCACATATATAATCTGATGCAAATAGAAAAACTTAATTTAAGTATTTATTATTCCTCCATACTCCTATTTCATTTTATTTGTTGTAATGATTTTTTTTTTAATTTTAAAAAGAATTAAAATCATGGTTCATTGCTTAAAAATTAAATTATGAAACATTAGAATTAATATCATTTTAAATATTTTCTTTAGAAAAAAGTAGAGAAGACAAACAACAGAAACAGACATTTCTTGTTTTTTAAATACCTTAATCTTAATCTCTTGTACCTGCTGAGCACATATATAATACTGAGAATTACAAAGTCATGAAAACAGTGGATAAGGTGAAAGAAGAATGATTATTCATTGAATCCCATAATGGTATATCTGGGAGAAAATTTATGAAACTTGTAGGAGATGAATTTAAGGACTAAACACTTCTTTATACAGTAGTCTGTGAAATTCTTGAGCTTGCTGCCACAGAGCTTGCAGAGATGGGCATTATTAGCAGGTTTAGAAAGAGTTTAGACAAATTAATGAACAATACATCCTTAAAAGGACAACAAAAGGGCTAAGCAGAGCTATACTCTCTGTTATTTTAGGATGTTAGGGAATTATGAGAGGAACAGAGTGGTGAGATTCAAATGCTTACTCAGAGTGACATCTTGCACTGCCACCATCAGACTGAATAGTGGGCTAGAAGAGGGACCACTGCTCTGACCCAGCAGGGTGTTTTTTTTCTTTATGAGAATGGTACTTCAGGATCTTATCTGCATGCATGCAGCATCTCTCCTTTAGGACATCTACTCTCGGCTACAGCGTATCAAACTAGTTTCAGGAAGCCCAGCCTTAGGTTTCCTGTCTAGCCCTGCTTGCAGTGCCAGAAAAAGACAGTATATAGAAATACGTTGTCTTGTTTGAGGTTGGTCATCTGACAGCATCTGGAAGCATTAGGGATACACAGTGACAAATGAGAGCCAAGCACGAACTGTCAAGTCTGCAAGGTCTCACATGTTTAGGTATGTTCTGAGGGCTTCATCTCAAACTGCCTCCACCTCCATACTAACGACCTTCTCAAAGCCTTAACCCTTGATCGCGCTATTTGAAATGCTAAAGAGTTTTATGTCTTCAGACAAACACAAAGATTGCCACTGCCTAGTGATTACTCACACAAATAGTGACAATTTCTTCTGCAGCTGATAAAATTCTGTGCTTCTCACTCTTTGCCCACAGATTCCTGCAGTTAAACCACTAGACACATAGCTTTTGTTGTGTATAATTATTGTACTGTGTGCGTACCTCCAATACTGATTTGAAGCCTTCTTGATGACCTTGTGATCTTGAGCTGTATGTATGCCGTTAAGTCCCCCAGTGCAAGTTTGAAGAGGAGATGTCCCTGGGGGACTGTCACAGCAGCTGAGGACTGTGCCAGGTTCCAGTGACACTTCAGCAGTGCCCTGCTTCTCCTGGGAGTGATATGGAAACCTCTGTGACAGCTTTACACCGAGGTGTCTTCTGTGACTACCCAGGAGGTGTCACATCCAAGTAACACACATCTCTTGGGTCATAATGTAACATAAGTGATGGAACAACATTTCTTTCCAAACCACAATTCTTATTCTTTATATGCAAAAAATACTATAGTCCTTGTTAACAGAAGCAAGACAGTTTACTTACTGTTTCACTGTCATAGTACAGAAAAATGCTACTCAGTTTGAAATCATCTGAAACACACAGCAATAGTTTTCAAATGAGATGTACTTATTAAAGTATTTTCCTATCTATATTTGCCTTCAGTGTTTCAACGATTTTCCTTGACCTTTTCTTATCTGCCAACAAATGACTGTCCCATTTTTGAGTGAAGAATTGGAGCTCAGCGATGCAGAGTCTGAACTGTGAATAGGGAACCTCCTAGGCCTCCCATGCTCTAGTCATTCAGCATATGCCCCAGGAGAGCATAATATTTTCTCTGATCTCTCATATTAGTGAGCTTTAACTGCACTCATTGCAACGAGATTGCTGAAACTGTGAGGAAATAGGTAAAAGTGCAGTGTCCTCTGATGTACGTTTCTTTGCTCATGAACAAGGATATTTTCTTTACTGCTGAAATAAAATCCCAATGTGATTAAAATTAGGTGAGCTTTCTACTACTGGCCTAACCTCCATCACTGTGGAGAATGAGGGTATCTGTAATGTAGAAAAAGTACACAGAAACATAACCACTGTTAGAGCATTGATATGAAAAATAGACCTCTGATATGAAGCATTTCACTGTGTTGCTGTCCTGCTTGCGATCTACTGTGGCTGATCACTAAAGAACAGATGGGAAAGCAGTTTGCCATGACGTGGGGCTTTCTTTGTTGTTGCTTGCTATTTTCTTATCAAATAAACTATTTGCTTATGAGACTAGGTTGCATTTTCCAAGGGAAAAAGAAGAGACATTTAAAAAATTTACCTGCTCCATAAAAGCCAAACGTCCTACTTTCAACGTAATATGATGCACACAGTATCCAATTTAAAATGCTAGGGAGGTTGGATATACCTCTTGGAGAGAAGTGGGCCAAAACTTGTACTCTGTCATGCCCTTAAACGTCCTTAAGCCTAGTGTGAATATGGTATTCTGCTTATGTATTGTGGATGTTATCTAAACTTAGGCTCAAGTGGGTGATCCTGTACAATGGCTTGGAACGGGGGCCAAGGATATATAATACAATCTTAAATTAACTAGGCTTCCCTCACCAGAAAAGTATCTTGATAATTCTCACAGAACTTGCGTTCTTGCCTGGTAGTTACAATCCGAAAGTCATATCAAAACAAGATGTATATCAATGATACTGAAAAGGCAAGTACTGGAGCTTATCTGCCAGAGATTCAAGTTTGTTTTTCTACTGTGTAAAACAGTTTGAGAGTGTTCTTTCAATATACAAGAAAAGGATTTTGTCAGTTACATTCTTTGATATACAGGTTTGTCACTATACAGTCCTTCATGTATAAGAAAATCATCTGCTAGTTTATTTCCATAAAAGTGAACTAATGGCTTATTTTGAGTGAAATACTCTGGAAGAGTACACTAGAATATTCCATATCCAGAGGAGGTGTTTTCTTAAAATTCCCATGAAATGAACTACAGAGGCTAACGTCATCAGTCCCGTATTGATTATTGTCAGTCCCGAACCTCTAAATAGCAATTAGCCTTGGCTAGAATTCATATTCATGTCCCAGTGAAGGGAGATTTTACATTTAGAATTGATGGTACAAGAAACTCCATGAATAATCACCATTAGATATTAACTAAACACTTAAGATCTTTTGAAATCAATTTGTCTGGAGAGATTGATATACCCCTGGGCCACATGCAAACTGAATATAAGAATTTATGAATATAAAAAAATTGCCTTCCATCTGGCTTTGTACATAAGGTAAAATCAAATCAAGGTGAAGGGATGAAGAGTTTCTTGAAAATCCTGAGATGAGATGTAAGGATTTGATTAGGCTGATCTGCTTTTCATATTCCAGCCTAGAAGTGCTTCTGTGATTGATTCTAAAGGCTGACAGTTTGAGAGTAACTTTCTTTTTAACACATGAAATATTTCAGGTGCAGTTGATTTTGTTTGCAATTATGCTAAATGGGGTGCCTAAGATCCTCATATTTGAATATAATTAGATGATCAGGAGCCTTAAATGATGAATTTTTATGCTTTCCCCTTCTGTGCAAATGTCCACACCTATTGGGGTCTGTTCATTTCCCTCGTTGTTTTAAGTCTTACTTCCAAGCTTTCTGTGGAATTCTTTGTCACCTGGAAAGCCACAGTCTGAGCCATAATTACAGACCCAGCACTCTGCAGAAACAAAAGCTGAAAAACAGAAGAAAAAGGAATACCTGTGGAACAGTGAAAACATCAGAAAATTACAGGTTGCTGTGCATTTCAAGGAAGCAGAGACCATCAGTTTGAAGGTGCAAAGCCTTATCAACTTGCTTAGAAACACTGAGAGAAGAGCATGGGAGGGAATTTCTGGAGACTTGAGATGACAAGAGAAGGGTGAACTTTAGAAGAAATTATCAGACTTTCTGCAAATATTTTAAATTTTGGATACATCTGAGCCTTCTACTGTTAAAAGTGACATCTACATGTTAATTCTAATAATAAAGTATTAAATATGAAATATTAAAAATAATCTGTCCACAGTGGGAAGACAAAAATATTGGGACCCTTGAAGTTCATTGTTTTATGCTTGTACCAAAGCACTGGTAACTCTTGCTGGCAGATTGACAGAAGTGTACATTGGAGTCTACTAATTAACACAGCTGTTGAATTATCTCAGGAATTATTTGATACCTGCTCCATCTTCTCCCACCTAAATGCGAATTACAATAACGTCTACAGAATTGACTAGTCGGGTATTCCACATTATTCCACACTGAAAAAGTCAGTCAAGGATTGTTGTGGAAGGGTATGTGTCTGTGAGGTTGTATGGGAGAAATGACAGAGATTGGCATTTCTGATCCTTCAAATCTGAGAGATGAGATGTTTCATAATGGAGAAGTGGTGGTCCTTTTTTCCATCTCCAGTAAGTCCACACAGGACAAATCAACTGACCCTGTAACATCTGTAAACTGTAGGTAAGCAGAAAAACCCGAAGATCTGTATTTTTCCTGCTATATGGGTGGGTGGTAGGTGGAGAAAAATAGAAAACAAGAGACACAAAGCCTTATGTTAATGTAAATTTATAGTCAAGATATTAGATATAGAAAGTATGAAAATAAATAATATTTTGTTTGCATTTTAAACCCAGTTCAGTGTGTAGTGTCACCTTAAAAATGTTAGCATATATTATCATTCATTTAAGAAGCTCATGATATAACTAAGGGGAAGAATATGCTTAAGAAATAATATGGGAGTGTCATTTCATACTTAACATTGTATTCAGCCTTTATCACTTCTGGTTGAAAAATATATAATACCAGGTGGTAGAATCCAAAAGTAGAAATAATAAAGAAATTAGCAAAATATTACAGAAAGCCAAACCAAACTAACTAAACAACAACAAAAACTAAAAACTAACCAACCAACCAAACAAAAACCACCACCATCAACAACAACAACAAGAAAACACCACAGGAAGAGATCTTTTCCTGGGGAAAAGATTGATAGAAGAAAGGCAAAAGATGTATACTAAAATAATGAAGAGCAGCAAGGCACTCAAGATGTTTCCTCTGCTGTTTTCATAAACATAAGAGCAATGAATCAATTAAATAAACCTGTCATTCCAAGGAAAGACAAGGAAAGAGACTTCCAAAATGCATCAGCAGAACTTGTCACATCCAGCAAATATATAAATGTCATTGAGCTGACTGAAATGCTCTGTTTAAGAGTCAAAAACTGTTTATTGCAGGATTTTTTCTTCTAAAACATTTGATAATTCCACAGTAGGAGGCTCTTCACAAGACAGATGACCAGTCTGATCTGATATGGTTATTTACAAAATTGCAATTTGGTGTTCTGGGGACCTACATTATCTGGAAGTTAAAAACTCTGACCATGTATGGATGTGTACAGGCCTTGGCATGGGACAGCTCACCCAAGGGTTTAACACTGTCCTGTGTGCCCGGCCAGCCCAGTACCATAATACCTTTTCTGCACCCCCCTGATTCCTGAAAAACTTCATAGGCAGGGTGATAATAGATAAATGCCTAATGTCTAACAGCACCAAATGATGAGCAATGGACGCTATTTTATATGTCCCTAGAATAGGTCTAATGCGAGTAATAAAAGTACAGAAGTGGTGCAAATATTTAAGAGACAGTTGTAATGTGAATAAGGACAAGGTTGCACAGTCATGGCTCTCTCCAATACTACCAGGTGGGTGCAGTGTTCCTGTCTCCTCTGGTGACTCCAAAACACAAGCATGGAGATGAGCTGCACCCACAAAGCCATGTGAGCAAAAACCAACCAACCAACCAACCAAACAGGAAGGGAATAGGGAGAAGGTCAAAAGCAGTTGAACAAAATGGTTTTTCAGAGTTCAGATATTCATGATAGAGACTTATAGAACAAGGATAGAGGAAGCCAGTCCAGCAGTTGCACACATGCACACATGCTTATCACTTCCTATTGCATTGCCCATGCTCCAGGTCACATCACATAGGAGTATCCACAACACTCTGCACATCCTCTATTTAGATGTCACTGAATTTTTGTTGTGTGAGTAGCCAAACAAAGGTTTTGACAGAAAGAAGAAAGTTTTGTGAGACAGCTTGAAATGGCAGAGCCTGCAATCCATCCTCAGAGAGTCAGGCTAGTGAGGAAGGAATGTCAGGACAAATAGCATCTTCAAGCAGACCAAATTCCTTAGACTTTAAACCTTACCCAGAGCCTGCAGTTTCACTCTTTACCCAGGTACAATATTCAGGCTGTTACTGATGTTTGCAAAAGGGCCACAACCTATTTGTCTCTTCAAAACCTCTCGTTTCCCTGTATTTGCCTTCACTAATGTGTGGTAAATGTGGCATGGTAAAAGCACATAGAGCCTGTAAAACATACTTCCTTTCCAGCCTGCACATTTGTACTCTATGGAGAATTTAGGCCTTATCACCCACTCACTGGAGTCACACGTGAATGCACAGCAGAGATTTGTCATTCAGTTAACCATTAACTGCAAACCCTTATGAACCTGGACACCAAAATTTGTGGCTTTTACAGCTTAGTCATCATCCACCTTGAAGGAAACGAGCAGAACCTATAAATCACTCCAATTAATCACCCCCTCCCCCTAAAAAATGTAGTCAAAGCACTCCAGAAATAAAGCCATATGGCACAATCATGTCAGGTCTGTTTATATAAGCTGTTCCTAGAAACAGCAGTAGTGTAATACCAGATTTCCATATACTGAATCAATATTTGAGTATTTAAGACCAGATGTTTTATAAGATGCCACTAAGTGTGCAGAGCACATTAGCAGGTTCAAAACAGGCTGTGGAGGGTTCCTCAGGCACTGTGCTTCCACTTGCATTCCTCAGTCTCACAGCACCAACATGCACTCCACAAGCCATTTCGATTGAATTCAGCAGACCCAAACAGATTGCAACTGCCGTGCCTTGTTTTTTCTTGAAGAGTTTTATACATTTAGGACCAGCAATAACAAACTAATGAACTGCTTGTTTATTTGAATTACATCTCCTAGTCAATGTGCTCAATGGATTACACAGGCTTTCAGAGGTCTCATTTTTGCATTGCATTGTTTCTAGGCTGCGATACAATGG
>VXAL01007864.1:3161-50850 GCA_013399475.1 Chauna torquata
TAAAAGCTATTGTAACTGCATGTCTGCAGGTAGAGCAGCACTTGGCAAATAAGAAATCCCTTAAGACAAGGTGGTTACAAAATTTCAGACATGTCTATGGTTTTGTGCTCTTCACTTCTGCCAATGAAAGTAAGCTTCCTGACCTTCAGTACATTAAGCTAATGCACTACCACATTAACGTAATCGGATGATCACAGCACTTCCCACCATCTGCAATTTACTTCTACAGTGATCAGTGCAGAAGCCATCATGTTTCAGTTGTGTTGTCTGCTATGATAACAATCTCTTTGCTATTTAATTTTTAGTCTGTTATTATGGTGCAGTCACACTTTCCACAAAGGCTAGTGGCTACGAGAAAATGTAGAATTGCTGAATACAAATAAAAATTCAGTTTTGACAAAAAACGTAAATCTGAGACATTAGGTAGGGAAAGGTGATTTTTTTAATTATATAAGCAGATAAAGTAAGGACAAGCAGACTAGTTTTGGGTGCACTAGGCCTTCTTCAGGTGAGGGTTTTTTTCACCTTCAACAATTATAACAACTGTTGTAATAAAGGATACGACCTTTTCCTGCAAACCTGCCTTATCTGTGTTCTTAAATATCACAGCAACGACAATTTTTCTCTATACTGTACACAAAACTGAAAACCTAGGGATCTCAAAATGATTCATATCTTTTCTGTATGTTGGAGTGTTTATGCACCTTTGTAACACAAACAGTTCCTGAATGGAGACATGGATGTGCAACACTGGAATTGAAATACAAATATTTGATATAGGAAATTAAGAAGCTTCCCTTGTGAGAACTAGCAGAAAGAATTAGGTGAGAATGCAATGATTACAAAAATTGAAAAATTCATGTTCTTCCAAAACTATGCATGAGGTTGGTAATTTAGGAGAGGAAATCCTAAAGCAGGCTCACTGCATGTCAGCAGCTTGTTTAGTAATGTCATATGGAAACAAGTGCTAGCTCCAACACTCTTTAAGCACCTAGGCTTGGTTTGGAGGAGTTTGCTCCCTTCAGTAATGTAGGTGATAGAGCAATACAAACAAGAAATGCATAATATATCTACATACTTTGTAAAACTCATAAGCTTATCTTACAAGCTGGTNTTTAATGAATGCAGCAGATTCCCATAGCATGGAAATAACTACAGAATCATCATGAATAATGAGCATAATGAAAGAAATATACCTCCAAGCACAGAACAAACTACTGACTGCATCATCAGATAAAAAAAAAAAGAGGGTGACTTAAATAGTTATTTGCAAATATCATTCTGTAAACAAATTTGAATATAAAAGCCACGCAGAGTTTGTTGTTCTTCAAATTTGTATAAAGGATTTGTCATCTCTGAAATGACAATCCCTTCAAAGTACAAAGGCAAATGCGCTGAAAGTGGCAGTTTGATATACCAGAAATACCAGGAAATAGGGCAGAATACAGTTGAGCATAAATTGCTACCTAAAGTTATCCTTAAGCGGGCGATCACCAGAGAGTAAAATGCTTGTGCTTCCATTTCATGGAAATATTAAGCAACCACAGTGCACTTACCACTAATCAGTACCATTGCCACTGCACACCTTGGAGAGGTTTATTGCTTCCTTTATTTTACTGTTCCCAAACAGAGCCAGACTTGGATTTAAAATGACCTTCACCTTTCCCCATGCAGAAATAAAAATACACACACACACAAAAATCATTTGCCTCCCCTTTCAGAGAACAGTTTGAAAATAAACATAAATGGATTTTCCCTTTGTCTCCCAGTGTACTGCATACCTTTTTCAGGCCAGTATCACATATTGAAAGATTAGATAGCTGATATTGTGATCACCTGACACGGTTGGCTTGAAGACAACTCTAAAGCCTTTTGTTAACCAGCTCAATTTGGCCCCCTTTAGCAGTGTTCAGCCTGAGCCTAAGAAAGGGAGAATCTGCGACTGAACCTGCCAGCGTTATGCCTTCTTGGCAAAACGTAGCTTGCTCTAGCACCTTGCTGTATTTAGCACCTCTCTGCCTGCCTGTACGACTCCTCATCAAAGGGGAAAGTGAACTCCCAACAAGGATGAGGAAGAAACAAACAGCCCAAATACGATGACAGCTTTTAAGATAATTTAAAGATAGGGGACAGACAGTACCTACAGCAGAGGCTGGGCAAGAATAAGCCTTAAACTCCAGCCCAAAAGCTAGCTGTAGCCCTACCTTAGTGTCCATGTAAATAACCACCAGAAGAGGGCAGGTGAAAGGAGTCTGGATTTATCTCCCCCAGCTTCTGAACTAAACATCTGCTTTACTTCAGTGGGAATCTGGAACTGGGAAGTTCGTCCCTGCTGTATTATAGCACCATAAATAACAATTTTCATTATGTAAATAATGGTAACTAAAACTGTAAAGACATCCTTAAAAATGTTTAACTGTACTTTAGGACCCAAGAGAACAGAATGAAGCTTCGTCAGGGAAGTTCAGGCTGGATATTAGGAAAAGGTTCTTCACCAAGAGAGTGGTCACGGCACCGACCCTGCCAGAGTTCAAGAAGCATTTGGACAATGCTCTCAGATGCATGGTTTGGTTTTTGAGTGGTCCTGTGCAGAGCCAGGAGTTGGACTCAATATTTCTTGTGGGTCCCTTCCAGCTCAGGATACTCTGTGACTCTATGATTCTACTACTGCTCTTAAAGATAATTAGTAAAAACTTGGCAAAAGCAGAAAAGATGCATATATGATCCTGTGTCTGATATGAAGCTTGGACATCCAGAATCCAGAATTTTATAGATGGAATTTACATTTTAGTTAATGAGTCTCTTGATTTGACTGATGCATATGTGCTCCTTAGTGCAAGAAATTCATATTCTGGGTAGCGCAGTGTTACCTCCACTATAGACAGATATATTTTCAGTTGGTTATAGACATAGTAATGACTTTATTTGGAAGGTACTGTCTCCTGTGCACAAGAAATATCAAGGAGCAGGTATGAATTTATGAGTTACACCAAGATAGAATGGAAAAACTAGCAGAATAGTTGAAGGAATACAAAGAGGGAAAGTAGAAGGCAAAGTACTACTAAATGAGTAGTGTGGGCGTTAATTTGACTACAGACATGTTCTCTAAATTTTTAGGGTGACTAAGATGTGTTTTAGGGGATCTCAGAGTTAATCAGAGGCTTACTCATGTAAAACAGTGGCACATGCGGGACATAGTATCGGTAACTCTGCTTCTCACTGGCTTTTTTAATGTTTCAGGAAGCTAATTAAAAAAACACAATTATAAGCAATCTGGTTATGTCATTGCATTTCCTGGATGGTGAATCTGTAAAACGATGCTTGGACTTTGTATAATTGGGCCTACAGATGTCTCTCAGAGGAATTGAAATGTACGTTAAAAAGATATATGAGTTTTTGTTTGGGTTCATTTGGAAAGAAAAGGCACAGCCCTACTGCAAAGCATATTTGTGAAGCTGGGAAAAAAATAAATGTGGTTGTTGCCATCTGGCTCTTTCAAAATGATCCCTGCAGAGATCTGTCTCTGTCTATTTATACTGTACCTGCTGTCATCATATCTGACCATCCTGTGTGATGGCATTCTGGGCAAGACCCACACAGGATGATATTCTGAAGATTATGGAAATGATTCTCAGTGAAAAATCAGCATAGCAAGACTAATGAATGAGTTACATCATTTATGCCAAATGAGAATCTGCCCTTATGAATGAACTGCCCACCATTAAAGGATTTTAGAAATACACTACATGCCTATTCTTAGTGTGCTCATCCTGCCTCAGAGATGGGAAATAAGGTAAAATGGCTTTTTGCTTTCCTCTTCTGATGAACATTTCTATGCATGTGAAAATGTAGGCTCATTTACACTAGTATTCATGGACCCTCTGTAAGCATATTCATGCCTACATAGTATGTCAGAGAAGCTTATATACCCATCTACGACATGCTCTGTAAGAGGCAGGGCTACAAGGAGGTTGGAGGGGCACTGAAGAGGGAACAACTAAAGATAAATATCTGTAAATTAAATACAGTTGCTATAGAGCTAACAAGGAGGGAAGATGGGCAAAATGTTAGCTATTTCGTATCTAATATTCAGGGATACACGTGACCAGAACATTGGGCTCTTCTGAAGGTTCTTCTCTTTGTAGCTTTTGTCTATGTACCTCCAGCTGCCCTTCCTCTTTATGCAGTTCTCTCTCCCTTTATAAGGCAATGAAATCCCTAACAGACCCTAGCAAGGCTCACCTTCCGATTAAACGCACTCTGGGCATCCACTCAAGTAAGAGGAACAATACTATGTGTTTTAGCCATCCATTCACACCATCCAAATGTTAATCATTCACAGTAGAAAGTCAGTAAGGAAACCACAGGAAAATGTGTTAGCAATAATATTAACAAGAAATGTGCTAACAAAAGATAGTTACCTGATTTGGGGGAGGGAGCTGGTTTCAACAATTAAAAGGAATACATTCAACCAGTTTCCCCTTTCACAATTTCATATCCCATCCAAATGATAAAATTGTTCAAAGTATTTGACCAGCCAACAGGGAAAACGCCCATTAACTCCATTGAGTTTCTCGGTACAGCAGAAGACATGCTGTAAACACTGGGTTTTTACAACTAGTGTTCTATCAGTCTTTGTAAAAATATACCATGAAGACTCTCAAAACAACCTAAAGACCTCAAAAACAAACAAACAACAACAAAAGTAAACCCTGACATAATCTTTAAGACTCTAGGCAGGAGGCACAGTTACGTTATTCACATACAGCTCACTTCTCTTGAAACCTCCAGATCCCGCACCCCAAAAAAGGGTCTCTCAGCTTTTAACTGTTTAATGATTTCTGAAAGCTTTCAAAGTGTTTCCCCCCACCCCCCGCCCCATTATCACACATCTACTGTTACTGCCACCTAGGCATGTAAAGACAGCCTAAAAATGGCTAGATGTTTAAATATGAAGGAGCCTCTACAACAACACAACACTGACTGGTTTGATTCTGCTTCTGTTGAACTCAGCTGACAGTAACAAGAGGCAGCAGTGCTGGTTTGTTTCCACATGCCCTAACCCCTGCTCACCTCTGGCCCAGCACCACTGCTAGTTGTTTTGGCAAAACTCTGCTATGCAAATCCCTGCAAAGATACAGGAACTTGCATCTGGGTGAAGGACGGCTGGGATTGCAAGCACCTTAATGTAGTGTTCTCACCGAATACTTCTTTGGCTCCATCTAACAGCAAATGGCCTGATTCTGATACACTTCTTAGTGTAAAAGGGTATGACATCTGAATCAAAATTCATTATAAGATTGTATCCTTGTGGCGAATCCACTCAACCACACGAGGTAGGAAGCATTCCTAATGTATCCAGCAGGATTTTCATCCTAACCACAGCTGCTAATTTAAAAAACCTAGTTCAGGGAGTATGAAATAAGATCTAGTAATAGCTGATATAGGTGAATACAAGATTAGTGTTAACATTGTCACAGAACCTACTCTTGGAAAGGCTGTGAAATGTGAATATTTATCTGAGCCTGAAGACCTACTACACAGCAAGTCTCTGGTAAGTTCATTTTTCTTCAGCATTTTGCTATAAATAACTCTGCTAGAGAAGCCCGGTAGCTGATTCTTTCCCTACCTTTCAGTCACCTCTTAGGAGAAGAGCTTCTTCTACTTTCCACTCTTCGGGGATCACTCATATCTTTTCTTCTAATCACATCTAGCTCATTTGCTGTCAGTTGAATTTTCTTTCACACTTTGGAGAAATGAAATGGAGAAATACCATTTTTCCAGCTATAGCCTTTTGTTCCTTTCTTTTCAAGTCACACAGCTATCATTCTGCAGCTCCCTCTGAAAAAAAAAAATGTATGTTTTATGTAATTACTCAGAGTAAAATAGCAGAGAACGTCCTTCATATTGTAGTTTTTGAGAGTTTCTAATAACTACAAAATGGGAAAAGGCTCTGCACTATAGTTCTCATGCCCTAGTCTGATCTTATTTGTATTTAGATCTTGACATATTAAGCACTTGAAATTAATTTTCATGAATGTTTGCTGTAAAAAGAAGCCATACTTGAAATGATATTTAGGTTCTATTAAGGTGCAATTGACCAGCTTGCAGACAGCAACAAAAGCTCAGGAAGAAATTACCCAAGATCCCTGTAGGACTCAACATTCAGGACCAGATCCTCATTTGGCTTCAATGGAGCAATGCTGATGTACTCCCACGCACAATCTGGCCTTGTTCTCTGCAGTGCTATTGCACCCAGTACTTTTTTAAAAAAAAAAAAAAAAACAGGTTTGCTTCTGTCTGATTGAAAGATTTATTAATTTAATATTCAAATGACTTTTCTTCATTAAAAAAAACCAACAACTCTGGTTGCATTTTAAAGCTTTGAAACACAATGAACTCTGTGTCAGACTTTTGCCTTAACAATTTTTGATTCAGCCTCCGTGTGCAAACTCAAGGACCTTTAATACCCATTTCCTTTCTGGTGCATCTCCCACAGATGCACGGTATTCCTTGGACACTCTTCCAGAGATGAATGTGCTGAAATTTCACAGTGTAAGGATAAAATATAATATTATGTAATATTGAATTTAAGTCTCATATCAGAGATTTTCATCTGAAAATATTACAGCACCCAAAATGTAATCTTCCAACTTCAGTACTTAACTGCCAAATAAGTGCTCTGTCAGCTGGATCCCTCAGGAACTCGAGAGATATCTGGAGCTCTTCAGATAATTCTCTTTTTTTTTTTCCCTGTGAATTTCTTGGGGAAGCATCTCAAGCTAGATTGCGCCTATGTAAAACCAGCAGTCCAAAAAGTAAAACAGTGCTTGCACTGTTGTGTAGATAAAACATTGTCACTGGTTTATCGTCCAATGTTCTACAGCAGCAGATATGAATGGTAGGCAAAACCCAGAATTTAATAAGATGCTCTCATTCATGTGTCTACGGGGAGTCTTCATTAACATTAAAGTTGAACCTCTAAAGAGATGGCTAGACATTCTGCATGGCGCTCCTCCTGGCCCATTACTTATATTATTTTATTAACATCGACACCGAGATATTACTTACGTAATAAGAGTTTATGACAGCACAAGTGCTTGTATGAGAGGACTGCACTTCATTAGAACATATTTTCTGACATCGTGTATTCTTCATTAACTTTTAAACATTTTACTAATTAGATTTCACTTTGTGAAATGGACACTAAGTAGGATGGCTTTTATCCTGGCTCCTACTCAGTGAAAAATTATGGGATTGTGGCAGCAAATGTTAATTGAATATACAGCACTGGCTGAGTTCTGCTGCTGCATTTCTCTTCCTGCTGCCCTTTTTGAGACTGAAGGCTGCCAATATTGTTTCATTCCTTTGACCTCTTATAAGGGCAGCACAGAAAGGTCAGGCTGCTCTTCTTTCCTCTCCTCCAGATCTCATGAAGTTCAGACAGAGCAGCTGGCAGTCCAGACCTCTCCAAATCTCCTCCCATAGTTGCCTATTACAGAACACCTCCCTGCACACCTTACTTTTGTTCTTACCTCTGATTTATTTTTCTACTACTAATACATCCAAAATTCAACACCTCCATCTCTATAGTCACCAAGATTACCTCTTAATATCAAATGACTAACAGTTCCCATTTAATAAGACACCTAAAGGAAAATGTGATACAATCCTACAACAGTTTCACCAAAATCCTCTTGCTGCCCCCTTGCAGTCCCTCTGTCTCTGTGTCCAAAGGGGAAACAAGCCACCAGTCCTGAAAGTTAGCCAAGATGTCCCCAGAATGCTGAGTCTCTGCCTTCATCTTCCCACTTATTTTTGTTTAAGCCTGATATCCCAAAGTAATCAAAGCTTATGTGACCACCAACACTCTGCTCATGTGCAAGTGTGTCCGCCTCTGCCTAGTAACTTCGGATTTCAACGGATACTTTAAAACTGATTTTGCAGAAAAGTAAAATGTCTCAGAAGTATAATTTCATATTAGCAGGCAGCTAACAGGAGAGAGCCCCTAAAAGCACTTTGAATGAAGGAAAGGCAGAAATGGTTCAAATTGCCTCCCTTTTGTTTGGTTTGCCCAGATTTTGTGAGGAAGTAGCAAACAGGTGAGTCAGGACACACGTATTAACTGGACCAGAATTCCACACATAACTTTGAACCATCCACAGTATTTTGTCTTTTGACCACCTGGCAAGGTAGAGGTTGGTAGAAAATACAGAAAGGAGCTCTGAAGCCAACTTCAGAAGTTACTGCAGTAGAAAGTGCATCTGGGGACACAAGAAAGGGATGGGGATAGTGTGGAAGAAGACAGACAACAGAGAAGGAGGATTTTTAAGGGACATTGCAGACTCATGGAGCTATGAGCTAAAGGAGTGGAAGAAATGCAGACTGTTAAGAAAAAATCCATTGCTAACCAGACTTCACTACTCACAGAACTAGTACCAGGACTACGGCTTATGTCCCTTCACTGGCAATAAGTACAACAACCATATCAGACAGAGCTTCTTATAAGGATTCACTCAGATTATTTAGCTTTCAATATCAAAGTCAACAGCTTCAAATGAATCTGGAAGACAACTGCATGAATGGCCGCCTGGGGTAACAAGAAACTTCAGTTTTTATTGATACCAGTGAAACAAGATCAATAAATGCAGTCACATCACCTTCAAAAGCCCAGCCAAATCTAGTTAATCCATAATAAATGAGTGCATCAGCACTTGCTCTGTTCAGGTGTCAACATTTTTAGGTTGAGCTCACATGCAGAATTTAATAGTAAAATTATGTTACCTCACAAATAGTGTGACTACAGTATTTGTGCTCTTCCCTGAAAATGTAGGACTTCCAGAGAACCCTTGCCCAGGCCTAATAAAGGCATTTGTAAAGATATACATAGAAATCTCTGCATATACAATCAGACTGGTCCTGGACGCCAATGTCCTTATTAATTCAAGCATTTTCTTATTAAGAGATTTTAGTACTCTCATTAACATCAATAGCATGAGAGCAGTATCTTGTTAAGAGGAAACACTGTAGCTGAGGGAAGAATGCTCCAGAGAGGAAGATTTCTATGGAGCTTAAAGACCCTTGGGACAGGGTACAAATGAGAGCGACTTTCGTGTCTCAGAGAAGTTACCTTGATTTGCCCACAGGAGAAACATGACTGACTCTGAGTTCAATTAAATATAGCCCATAGGCTTAATTCCTATAGGCGATGAGCTTGATGTTAATTATCCCTTATGCATTACAAGTTACGAATAGAGGAACGTACTGTTTTTGCGTAACTTGGATGTAGGTACTAGTGCTTTGGAAAATCCAAAGCAAACATGTTGTATGGCTTTCTCAAGTATCTGAATACAACTTACAAATCTGTTCAACAGAGACTGAACAATGTGGGATAAAATTCAGGAAAAGGCAAAGACTGCTTAAGTGATCATCTCCGTGTTAACATGCATTTTCTTCCACATTTTCAGGCAGAATATTTTGGAGTTTAATTACATAAGTAAACCTGGATCACCAAAGTAAGAAGACAAGCTTAATCTATCCTGAAACATCTTTTTGTTTCTGTAAGTTTTAAACCTTCTGTACCGAAAAAAAAGCATGCATTCAGCAACAGACATACTGGGTGCTGATGCCATCTACTCTAGTGCCTGTTGTGCCTACACTGGTAATGCTCCTATGAAGCACAATTTTAGGCATAGTAAAAGGCGTGAGGAATTAAACTGCTTCTTTCATGTCTTCATAGCTAATACCTTTTATCTAGTTAGTATGTAGACTGATCACAGGAAGAGAGTTTTAATAGTTGGTGACTTGTCACACTGAGGCCTTCAACTGTTTGGAATAGTAGATTTTCAGACAGTTGCTGCTGTTCAATTATGCATTTTTGTTTTGTGATGCATATAATCAGTCACCATATTCACAAATTCAAGATTTCCCAGTGGGAAGAGTCTTAAAGATAGGACTCCTATTGCTTTCCTGCCTTATCAAAATGGAGGCAAGCAGCACATGTTTTCAGCAACAAATATCTTGGGAAATATACTACGGGCTCAATTCTGCAGTTCTCAGAAATTTTAGTATTTACTACTACCAGTAAAATGGTTTAAGGCAGTATGCTAAGCCCAGATCTATTCTGTGTTCCAGACAGAAAACTGTTTTTTGAGGGGTAGGAACGGGACGGACAGACACAGGGAGAATAAAAGACATTTCAAAAAATTTACTCAAAAGAATTACTGTTAGTCTCTTTGGTTTACACATCATCAATATTATCAAGCATTATTGTGAACCCAGGATGAAAAACCTGTAAGCAGCACTAAAAACTCTCTTCCCAAACACCAAAAAACCCTCTTCCCAGTCAGGAGAAACTGCTGGTTTTGCAGCTGTCCCTTACCACACCTGCCTGTGACACAGCCTGTCAGCACAAACTGCAGACACAGTCACTGAACGCCTGCTCTGAAACACAACAGACCTTGGTGCCTCCCACAGCTTCTTTTGCCCCCGACAAATCTTTCACATATTATATCAAGTCAAAGGGAGACCACACGCAGGCAATCCACCTCAATTTGCCCCAGACATTCCACCAGGAGCTTCGATTCATTTGATATCTTAAAAAAAGAAATGCATTAAGTTACTGGCAGATTGAGACATAATTCTTGATATGGAGGTGTACAGTAATGTAACATCACTGAGGTCCAGACTGTTTTTAAAAGTGGATCCAAATCATAGCCTCTTAGCTCGCTAGGTGACATCAAAATATCTAAGGTTTTAAGCCTTACAAAATTTAAAGGAGAGGAACAGCAAAATCTAGATCCAAGCTTTGTCCAATACACCCACCTCTATTAATTTTGTGTGGGAAGATGGAGGACAAGGTGCATGTCAAGGACAGACAAGTTTTGCTTGCGCATTACTGCCCAGAGGAGAAGATATCAACACAATTTTCACATTTTAAATCTTCGTTTTGCTTAACATCAAAGAAATTTAGAGACCGCCCTGTGAGAATTGAGACATCATTACTCTGGGTGCCGAGCAGAGAGTTGGCATATAGCCTGATTCTGGCCTAAAGATTTATCCATTCCCAGACAAGATATGTGTAGCCAATTTTGACAATAACTTTTCATGCAATTCTTTATTATTAGAAATGTGCTCAGAAAGCAGTCCATTAAAACTCAATGAAAGGTCAAGTCTCCATTTGGGTAATTACGGTGTTTTCAAGAGTGATCAGAGAGAACTCTGGTAACATATTGTGGATTAGTATCTGCCACCATATGGTGCTTCAAAACGACAAATAGAAACAATAGGTATACTTTGTTAAAGAAGCAAGTTGTAAGCAATTTTAAAGACTGATTTACAAAATCAGTCCTTGGTATTAAATATAGAAAACCTGTGGGATGTTTTGCTGTGCACATTGCTGTTTGGATACAGAAAGATCCAAGACCATCAAGTCCGGGTCAATTCTTTTTTTTTTTTTTTTNTTTTTTTTTTTTTTTTTTTTAAATTCTGATTGTCTTAGACATTTCCATTTGTACTATCTAAGAAATGTGTAAGGTATCTCCGACCCTAAATACTCAAGTTGCATAAATACATCCTCATAAGGCAAAGCAAAGACATCCCAATACCAAGATTGAGTACTTAGCCCCATTAAAATCAACAGGAAAAAAAATAAATCCTATAAAATTAAATGGGACAGAGATTTCATATCAGAACTGCTGACTGCATAACAAAAATTGTTCCTCCACCCCTCCGTTTTCCCTTTCCCCAAATCATGAGATGGGCTTAAAAATTAGAAATACAAGAAACAAAATGCAACTTTTTTTTTTTTTTTTACCTCTTTCTTGCTTTCGATCTGCTGAAATGCACATGGATCCGTTCTGAGTTTTTTCTGAAAGATGAACTACATTTTTTTTGTTTTCTTCTTTTTAAAGAGAGCTCCAATATGAACGAGGTCATCAGGAAAAGTCACAAAATCTTGTGAAATACAACATCTTCGTGAGCTCAGAGCAGCGTGCGGTGGCAGGCCTTGGCCGCCCTGGACGGCATCCACCCAGGAGCTGGGAGCTCCTGCTGCTGGGAGGTGTTGGACAGAGAGCAGTTGGACAGTTGGAGATGGCAGCACTTCTGGCACACTGCTTTGAAGAAGGAGTCTTACAAGGGTGCCATGTCCAGCACACAGGGAAGGGCAGAGAGCTTCCCAGGGCAATAGCGGGCCCTCAGACTGCAGCCCTACATGTGGTTCTGAGGTGGGCATGGCTGGGTAGACCTTTCCAGAACAACCCCTGTTGCCCTGTAAGCCATAAATTCACCTGCAGCAGGTCCTGGGCACCACCTGGCCCATGTTGGCTGCTGGGGGTCTGCCAGAGCTGGGTCAGAGCCAGTGCTGCCCCTGACCCCACAGCCTCCATCTTGCCTCCTTCTGCTGAGGGAACCGCTCCCCCAGTGAGAGGCCAGTGATGGACGGCCAATCCTTTGACTTCCTTGGAGAGTGACACTCCACTTCTCCAATGAAAGCCCAGCTCTCTGTCAGGCAGGTAACGCCCCGCCCCAAAGGGGGCTGGCTGGGCCAAGGGCGGGGCGGGCGGGGCCCTCGGCTGAGGTGGCCATCATGGCTCCGCCCGGCCACCTCGTGCTTTGGTGGAGCACGCTGCCCTGCCTGGAGGGTCAGGGACGCAGACAGTAAACCTCCCCAGAACAAAACAAACAGAGGTGTTTAAATCAGAAATCTGTGGAAACAAACCTTAAGAACAACTGCATGGAAATCGTGCAATCTCTCTCCTACCTTATCATTCCAATTACATTCTCCTAATCTACAAAATTGAAAGGTAATGAGCAGTATTTCCTTAAACCACATTAAATAACACTGTCAAAATGCAAATTTATTCATTAAGTATAAATGAGTATGTTAAATATTCATGAATTGTTGCTTGCAGTATATAATTAATCCCATGGTCTGTGTGTCCAAAAGCATTTAGAAGATAAAGAGTTGAGAAAACGCTGCTGTAGAATGATAACATTTAAAACACGTTTTTAAAAGCAGAGGTCGTCAGCCCTTTGGATACTAAACTATTACCAGTGCTTATAATTCATTGTAGTACCTCTTCAGCATGTATACAAGCTTTCATGATTCAAGGTTTGTATCCTCAACCCTTGCTGTCTAATAATCTATTCAAGCAAAGAAATACTTGAGAGCGGAAGGTGCTATTAAATTATCCCATTCACTACCAATGCACTCAAATTAATACTCTACTTTTCATGTTTTAAGATTCCCAAGGATTGCAAAGCTGCCCTTGAAAAAATGATGCAGTTTGACTCCCTGGCCCTCCTTCTGAAAAAATGCATTCTGACGCTTACTTGAACTGTCACTAAGTCTGGTTGCCACTTCAAGTATCGTGAAAGGTAAAACAAAGGTTTCAGCACAGGAAAAAGACTGACTCCCCCCACCCCCCATGCTGTATAGCCATTTGCAAATAGGAAGCACAAACCTCAAGTCCTGTACTAAGCTTTAAGTAGGTGCCACCACTGACGACAACGAGAAGTACAGCATATAAAGAGCTGGGATGTTGTGGCTCAATGTCTTTAGCTTAAATATTTTTCTCTGTCTTCCTTAAATTCCTGCTTCTTCCTTTCATGTAATCGAAACTGAGCTTTCAGAAAATCTTATCTTTGTCAGTCTGCTTCATACTTTTTGGAAAGAATCTTCAAGGTACTGATGAAAAGAACTGATTTTTAAAAGATAGCATGAAGAAATAACAACAACAACAACAAAATCATTATAGTGATCATAGCAATTACCACAATTGCTTGATGATCTCATATTGCTTACCGCATACAGCTTTCAGATAGCTATGCAACCAGAAACTCTGTGGTCTCCCCCTCCTTTCACAACACTTTCAGGAAAAAAATTACATGGCAGTGACTTGATCTATGACCATGCATGAGATTTTTATCATGTCAGAGAGAGAGAGAATTAATCGACATGATACCAAAAGTGATTCACCATTCCAAGTAACTCAACCTGTTGTGCACAGTACAAGCCATAGAAATTAGGTATTTAAGTGGAGGTATGAGGCTGTGATCTGTCAATTTGTTTCATGTTTTCCCTCACAAAAATGTAACAAATGCTGTGTCATTTGTGTACAAACATGTTTCGTTCATTCAGAGCCAGAAAGAGTTCTTCTGCATGGCATGGGCTTGTGCTGTACCATGCAGACATAGCCTGCAAAGTTAGGTATTAGAGGATTTTCAGTTCTACTACAGTATCTTCAGGGAACCCATTTGCATAGCTCTTTCCCTAGTTCTGCAGTACTAACACACAGAACAAGGAAGTAATCAGACTTTTTGCTAGGCGACATCACCATACATCAAGTGCCTTAGTGCCTTTCTTCAATCAGGTCACTAAGATGATGAAGCAATGCAACTTGCAGTGCATCAGATCTGAGCATCTTTTTTGAAGTGCTGACAAAAAAGGCAATGTGGGACCAAATGGATTTGATTAGCCTTATTTCAAAGCCTGAGTAGGAGGGCTTGATGAACTATAAGCACCATAAGAATGGGTTGAAGGCAAAGCTGGTCACAGAATGCATGATAATGTTTTATCACATCTTTTAAACAGGTAAGTCATCAAACTCCACAGCCAAGCATCTGTAATCCAAACACTGTTGATACTGAGTTTACAAGACATTTGTGATAAGTGCTTTTGTTATAATTAAAAAGCTGTACAAGTCTATGCAGATGTGTTGTAACCAGTACCTTATCTGCTGTGCCAAGATGAGGACAGACCTCACCTGTCACAGACAATTAATTTAGATAGCTCTCCCCTGGACAGGAGAAGAGTTAATCAGGAATTCTTTGGTAGAATGTTCTTCTTTTTCCAGTGAAGAATGCTAGGTGGTTGTCACTTAAATCTCCCATAGAAAGGTGCAGAAGTTGATCAATCTTCTGACAAAACAAGCCAGTTCTTAATCTGTTTCATTTTTGACAGTTCCTCTGCTCACTTTATACACTGGCTGAGAGCCTAGAGTCTGTAGTTCCCAAATTTTGCCAATCCAGAAGAGAGATGGAAGCTGCTAGCCCCAGGACTGGGATCTCCACAGAGCTCTGCCTTCTCTGTGCAACAATAAAAAGAAGTGCCCAAGCAGATGTGTTAAAACAGCCTACATTTTCATTTGAAAACAGGATGTTTTTTCCCCATCTCCCATTCCCCACCCCAAAATTTCAGAATCCTCCAGGATGGAAGCTGCTTTTAATAAAAGGGCACTTAGTGATCATACGTAGCTGAACCAATCTGGGGGAGAGAGTGGAGATACAAAGATGACTGGAAAGACTACTTCACAAAGGAAAAATAGATAACAGTACATTGTTCCTGCAGCCTGGATTCAAGGTATGTTTTTAAGATTGAACAGACATACTGTGTCAGAGAGTGAGGATCATCAGTAACTGTGTATTAAGCACTGGTGACTCTGCTTCACAGGGGGTCTCACAGATCTTATACAAGTCAGGGAACCCTGAGTGTTGCTGAAGGAGAAGAATGCCTGCATGATCCTCTAGGATATTATCCTTGGCTGGCAAATAAAGAAAGACAAGATACAAGAAAAAAATTCTGAACTTTGAGCATCTGTCTTTTGATGCAGGAGAAAGGATGGCACAGGTTGGGTGGTCTCCTGTTCAATGAAAAGGCAAACAGCTTGCTAGGGAAGATGCTGAAAATGAGTGCTAACAGGGGAATTGAAGCAAAACAAGCAAACAAACGAGTCCTCATTCAGCATGAAAACAAGACGGTAAAACCAAAATTCATCAGGGATGTAAAATTAGTAGATTTTCTATAAATCAATACTAAAGAGTCTGTGTAAAAAAGGAATCAGAACTACCTATTTATTAATTCAGTGTAGCTAGTATTATTGAAACCAGCTGGGAAGAACTGCATAACTGGAACTTAAAAATCAGTGGTTATAGCCTATTTTGGAAAGATCAAGTAGGGAAAAGGGAAAGAAGTGCTGAACTCTACAGTAAAAAAAGACAGTCTGATTTCAGGACACTGACAGCTCAGAAGCAAATGATTTTGCATGCAAACGATCAGTATTCTTAATGCATAAAAAACAAGATGGGATAGTAGCTGCTGTCTGCAAATCGCCAAATCATAGAAGAGAGCAGGATGACTGGGTGCCTTAGCACCTTCTCTAATGTGTAGGAGCAAAAAGCTGCACTATCATCTAAGATTTCAGTTTGCCTGACATATGCTTAAAGTTTCATGATGCTGGTACTACTCTGTAGAGTTTTTCAACATTATATATAAACATTGCTTAAACCAAAAAGCAAAACTCTCCAAAATGGTGGATTTTATGTGAGATCTTATCTCACAGATAATGAAGAGACCAAAGAACTCGATAAGAGAACTAAATGTTAGTGGCTATGATGATAGCTTGAATGCTCTTTATAAACAGGCATAAAGAGAATGCAACCCAAACAGTAATATGGATGGTGCGGTCATTTTACCAAATTGAAAATGATTGTAAAGGAGAGTCAGCTGGGATAGTGAACTGGTCAATAATTGGAAAATACAAATATTTTATTAAGTATCTGCAAAACTGGGAAAGAAAGCTGTGTGTTAAAAATGTCTATCTCCAAATGTTAATGAAAGCCTCTATATAATTGTAAATCCGTGAAATGAAGAAAGAAAGTTGGTAACACTGAACATAGAGTAGAAATAGGGAATTACATAAATAATTCCTCCGACAAGGGTAGCCAAGTTGTAAGAAGAAATTTATGGCCAGAGAATTAAGGACAATGTTTTTCAAATACCTTAGGAATCCTGACAATGGTATCAGTTCTTTAACAAATCTTCCATGTTAATCTGATAAGAATAATGAAGGCAAGAAAGAAGTGTTCAATAAGTATTTGTATTTGGTATTTAAGGAAAAGACAGACAATTAGTAATGCTCTATGAGGATGATCATGCATTATCAATTACCATGCAACAAAAAATGTGGAAAAACATTGAATGGAAGCTACTAAAGTAAGAGAGATTTGCATGGGAAACTTCAGATAATGAGTATGCAAGAGTTTTAAAAGAGCTGACTGAGGAATCTGTACTGTTTCTTTTTTTTTTTTTTTTTTGTCTTGGAGCAATTGGGAAAGTTCCAGAAAGATGTAAGAAAACTTATGTTGTGTTAATATTTAAGAAGGATACTTAATGACCTAGATAATTACAGTCCTGTCAGTCTGAAATTGATCTGAAGCAAAGTAATGGAATGGCTGACAAGGGACAGAATTACTAACTAATTAAAGAAGAGAAATATGGCAAATGCCATTCGAAGTGCAATATGGAAAATAGATACTGTCAAACACTTTTTTTTTTTTGCAATTGTAACTACAAGCAAAACACAACACTTGTTATACTTTGATTCTATATGACATTTGATGTGGTATTTGTGACATTTGAGTTAAGAAACCATGATAATACAAAATTGACATGTCACACATTAATGAATTGAAAACTGGTTAACTGACATTTGAAAATGTGAATTTAAATGGGGAAATGATCACAGAATAGGTATCATCAGCTTCCTGGGCATAGCCTATCTAACATTTTTATCAACAATTCAGAAGAAAACCCAAAGGTTTGCAGAAGACTCAGTCATTAAGGGATTGCTCAGTAATAAAAAGATCACTGAGACTAGTCGACAAGCTTTACTAGGAGATCTGGCACAAACCAATAAAATAAGATTCAAATATAAAGCCACAGGAACAAAAACTTCAGGGAAATATTACACTATTTTTTACCCCAGTAACTGGTTCTATGACAAATAATCAAATAAATTAGCATTCTCACCCCATACTATTAGGTATGAACGTACTTCAAGAGCAATATACAAACCAACTGTCCTGCATGGAAAAAGGATTAAATGAATCCATATTACATCATGCTATTAGTATGCATCCACAGCTCATGCTGAAATGGTTCTGAAGGGAACATTACGATATATTCGGAGAATATGTCTGAAAAATAACACACAAATTCTTAACAAGCCCCTTGGCAGAATATCAAATTTGAAGGACCCTCGAAGCTGAGCATGTGAATAGCATTTCTCCCCTTTATTTAGTCTTAGCACAGAAATTCTCTTTTTCCTTCCCCTCGCTGTGGTGGCTGACAAAATAGCAGAATTTCTAAAAGAAACAAATGTTTATGCCATGCTTTTCCATTTCGGGATTGAAACTGATTACCAGAATCTGGCCCAAAATTAGATGGTCACAGTTTCTGCATTACATATTCCAATGCTGATAGACATACCTGCAATCTCCAGTCCTTTCGCAGACCCAGTTAGTCTACATATGTTTAATTCAGCACACATAGATGAAGTTAAAATTTATACATTGAAGCTGGTTGCTTTTTACTGATGGTCTTAGCTGGGCAATAAAACAGGAAAATTAGAGGTTAATGGGAGTTACAGTTCCTTTCTTTTCTTAGAAACTGGGGTCTGCTGCATGATGGAAGAGAAGTTACATAGGTCCCCCTCATGCTCATGTCAACGTGGTAGCTGCAAGTAGAGCTTCGCACCTTTTCATGAGATGTGAGCCCTCCCACAACCCTTCAGTCTCACAGAAGGCTTTCGGGCGAGTGGTGCATGTCCACTAAGGGTTTGAATGTGCTAGAGTCAGAGAGCACTTTAAGGATGGGATACAATGTACTTTTCCTACAAATCTCCATTTCTGTGTTTGTGTGCATGTGCACATGTGTATTTATGCATAGAAATGAAAACATGAGTTCTTGCATGTGTAGGTTCTATGAGTTTCCCAACATTACTAGGTATGTTTGTGATAGATGCCTTAAATATCTGTAATGTCTGTTAAGAAATAATTTAGGCATAGCTCATGTTTGCGTGCAGCAGATTATAATACTTTCTAAAACAGAGATCTTGGTTTCTTTGAGTTCAGTGAAAAGTCAGGTATGATAACAGTGGCATACACATCAATAAGAGTAAAAATGCTTAGCACAAAATTATACCTAAATTGCGTCAGATAAAAGATCAAAATATCCAGCAAGAGAGATTGGAAAATTGTATACATTTATTCATATTTTAAAATATCCCAGGCACAATTTTGCGATTACATAAAAGCACATTCTCCAAATGGGAGCAAAAACTAAGTAGCGTATAGCAAGAAAACACATGGCAAAACATCTAAAATAAGTAGTATGAAAGTTTTCTAAGTCTACAATGATATCTACTATGAATATACTCTTCAGCACTACAAAAAGGCAACCAAAGAATACACATAATAAGTAGCATAACACAAACTTCTACATCAGTTTGTTAGGAGCATGTAGTAGCAACTGTATAAGAACAGAAAATGCTTGTATACTGTATACACACACATGTATGCGCACATATACAGATATAACTGGAAGGCCACAAGAAAAAAATATTCTGGAAAAATGATTAGTAAGGGAATTTTGAGTGAGGTGGTGTATATAAAAACAACGGATGCATTAGCAAGCATCCAGCATGTTCATGCTAAAACCATATCCACAAGTGGAACCACAATTAACTCTTCATCAGACTTTCCATGTTGCACCCATACTGGATTACACAGTCCTATCCCACATTCCTGACTTATGGAGCACATTTGGATACTAATTTAGGAGGAGTCAGGAGCTCTCATCTCCCATGATCTGACAGGAGGGATCAGATCTCATATTTGAATGAAAAACACCTATAAAAAGAGGGAACCCATGGAAAGCCTGGGAAAAACAAACAGAAAAACCAAAGGGCTTCTATTCAGCCCAAAGATGGGTTAATATTAATTTCACTTTCCTGCAGGGCAGACCATAGTAGTGGCCCCAATTAACAAGGTTTGGTTTGCATCATGGAGTGGTCCTCAGGATGCGGACTTGATTCCTTTTTGATAAAACTAAAAGACGTGCTCCAATCACTAGTGGCATTCAGTCCACAGGACCAAACTAGAGACTGTGTATGGTGTGGATATCAACTACATAGCACTAACAGCTTCAGGCTACAGAGCTGATCCCAGCTGACCTCATTTCTCATTAATGTAGACACAGGCTTCAAAAATATACAGAACAAACATGAATCAACAAGTACTATAACCTATATTTGTCATGTAAGAGATTAGTTTTCTTTGTTCTGATTTGCCACTATCTGGAAAAAAAAGGGCTTTCCCTGTAGACACTCTTCATGGCTGCAGACATGTGAGAGTGTCTGTGTGAGGAGGGGATAGATGAACAGCCAAAAGAGCAATGAGAACCCAATTTTTTGCTCCAGCCATCCTCAGAAATACTATTTTCAGCAGCAACAATATGAAAAAGCTACAGGCATCTTAGCTACTCTTCTGCAATTCCTGTTAGAGAGATGCCATAGATATTAAAAACTTGTGACTGCTGCCCTGCCAACATCTCAACACTAGCTGTGTCAATAAAGTCGTTCAGTTACACTCAGATGTGAGGTTTTCCTTATAACGGAACACAAAATTGTGACTGTTAGCACTGGAGTAGGCTCACAAAAGCAAGTTTAACTATTTCTTATATTCTAATGAAAAATGTCAAGTTTATAATATTTCCTGACTGGTGTCAACAATTTGTATGCCGCCAGCTGCTAATGGCACTCACAGAGCTCCAGCAAAGTGCTCTGGACAACGCATGATATGAGAGAAAGAAAAAGCACTACTTCTGCTACTTAAACTAAGTTTACTCACAACTTACATTATTTATTACAGTGTTAGAATAAAATATATAACGTGCTATCATGCATAATACATGGTAAGAACATGCATTAGTTCAAGTTTATAGCCTCTTTATAGCCAGTAAATCAGGTCAGCAGTGGTGGATGCTGACAGCTGCATATCTTCATAAATGCCCACAAACAGCAGCAAGCAATGCAAAAAAAAAAAGACACAAAATCAGCTGTTTTAGACACCCATAAAATGGTGACTCTTTGTGAGTTAACTTCACAGAAAATAGCAAAACCCAGTGACCTCTTTCCCACCGCATTCAAAGAAACTGTGTTCAGCACCTGAGGTGAGACTGTACCCCAAGCGAGGTCACACTGCTGACTTGACAGTGCCCCTGCTCTGCTGCCTGTTGCTTTTCAGCCCTGGTTCAGCATTAGCAGTCCCCTGGCTCCACAGAGGGACAGGGCAGACTTTGCACAGCTCACAGGCTATGTAAGTCAGCTGGAGAACACGTCATTCAATGTGGCTGGAAAGGGCCCAAGCTAAGGCTGGATGAGCCTACAAAAGCTGGGGGAGCGGGCCCAGGGATGCCACACAGATTATTACGTCTTCCACAGAAACCTTGTCTTTCACTGGGGAGACTGTCTCTCCTTCAGCCTCTTTCTTGAGGGTTTGCCTAGAGACTCCAGTGCAGAACAGACACGAGACTTCTGTGGTTTATGCAATACAAAGCTTACAAAAAGCTTGTTTTAATCTGCATCATTAGCTGTACATCACAACAATAGCCAGAGAAAAATATACATGAACCTGGTGGTTGGCTATTTATTCACCATATTGTTCTACACACCCCCATGGTTAAGTCACATTTCTCTGCATCCTCCCAGGAAAGAAGGAACAGAATGAGACACATCTGCTGAAAATGAAACACTTTCTGCTCAAAAGAACTAACCATGCGTAGTCAGGAGAAACAGGACTTTTTTAGTAAATACATGATTCTCTGATGTACGCAGTACGTAGCAATGCCCACAGACAATTCCTCTGTGATCCTTTGGCACTAACACTGAGTTTCACTCTTGAGGGTACTCTAAGGTTCATCATAAACAAGCCTCAGACTTGCTCGAGTACCAGTAAAGACATATGCTCTTTCTGAGATACATGCAGAAAAAAATTGTCAGCAAGACTTAAGCATCAATATGTGAGGCGCTTTTGATTTTCTACTTCCTAAGGGCACCATCCAGATAAAATTCATGAGTGATTACTTATTTAGTTTTTACTTACCTGGACACGTCCTCTGATTGAGCATTCGTGCTCTCCTGTGAGCTATCTCTGTGTGGGGCCCTACTTTTGTCCAGCCCATTAGCAGGTGACTGAGCACTGTCTGTGTCAGCCCTCCAAATGCTGGGTGGGCTCCTCTTTAATGTTATTAACTATGCAATGCATTATGTGCACATGGTGCTTCTCAGACAAAATACTGCTTACCTTAGTACCCAGGAGTGCAAATATTTTACTGGGATGGGTGCTCTACTCACGATCTGAGCTTGCCAAAGTGATTTCCATTAGTTTTGAATTGAGTCCTCAGAGATTCCTAAATCAGTGAGTCTTCTACAGATAATTCAAGCCGTGCCAGGCTGACTTCTTCATTCCTGGTGTTACTTGTATAGAAATCTTCGACAACATAGAATTTGCCTCTGCCTTTTCCCGCAAAGGGCATTTTCTCTTCTCCTTCCTGGTAATTACCATTGGAGAGAGTGGAACAACAATTCTAGATAGGAGCTAAAAGCATTCTAAGAAACGGAGTATTTGGAAAAGTATTTGCAGAAGAGATCAGTGGGTACTCCTCTCCTGAAGCATTTTAGGGGCATTTTTTAGAAGTTGGAACACCATCTGCTCCTCAGTAGAACTCTTCCTCAATCCTTCCTGCTTACTGCTGTAACTAAAACAAGCAGTCTGCAGATGGAGCCTCCAAGCCCTGATGGGAAGGGAACTTTGCTGGATACATAGACTACTATTTTCTTTCCGTGAAGAGGCCTTGGTATAAGAAGAGGGAAGCGATCTGGACATCTAGGGGGGATGAGAAGGCTGGGATCATGTCAGCTGTATCTGTTTGGAAAACAAAAACCATTTTTTTTTCATTATTCAATTAATTAACTGTAAATCAGTAATTAGCTGGTTAAAAAGATTCAGGAAAATTTCTGCTCCTATTTAAGACTTCTTTTCTCGGAAAAAAAATTAAATCAGAAGGTAATGCAGCATAAAGTGTATGAAAATGTAAACTTTTAGTAAAACTAAGGTTATGGCAAGCCAAAAATATATATTTTTTAAAAGTGTATTTTAAACAACCAACTAAATTATGAAAGAAATATTTGTTGACTACTTAGCTGACTGATGGCAAAAAAAATGCGAAATTATTTGTAAGTATTCCTCTACCAGCAGCAATGTAAAGATCTATTTTGAAAACCTAAGGTAAACTCCCTGCTTGTTTTATACACATAACTAGTTGATTAAAATAAGACTGCCTGAATGAATAAGCAATTAGGATCTGATCACATTTAGGTAAACTGTAGTAGGCTTTATTTTAAAGAATTAACAAATTATTCTCAGCTGATGTCTTAACTACTCTCAGAAGGTGAATCATCAAGGTCTCTTACCGCAGAGCCAAGCACTGAAATGTTTTCTCCAGTACCACAGTGGTGATCTTTAACAAATTCCTACAAAGTCACTTCTTTGTAGAATCAGCTTTAACACAGTGGTCACAGTTCCTTACTCATATAATAAAAATCATGCAAATATGTGTTTAGTTTATGCTAAAGACAGGCTCATTTCAATAAGGGAACTGATGTTCATTTACTCTACTGTGAATGCAGACTGCTGCAGTTTCTAAAAGCGGATCTCCTCTCTGCAAATCCAAGCTGCTCTACAAACAGAGAGCAACACTTTTACTTTTGCTCTCTGACAACTGCACTCTAATGATGTTCTCATTTTTGCTGTACATTTAGCTGTTCTTAGAGCTATATTTTTCTTAGCTAGCCATAGCATGAGATATTGTTTCATACAGCATGCAAGCACTCTACAAAGAGCTGCAGTATGAAGCACAACACGCTTATGGTGGTTTGGCAAGCCTTAATTATCTTAAAAATTTTCTTGGGCTTAAAAACTGCCTTGCATGCAAACACAACTCAGGCAGAATCCTTATGCTGTTCTTGCTGGGGAGAAAGTTTATGCTTTGTGAGATCACTTCTCATGTAAATCTGTCCAGCCCAACTGCACTTCCATGTGCAGCTCTATCATTGTAACTTTCTCTTAACCCAAATACCTTCTAAACACAAGTTCAATCCAACTGATGTTCTCTTTTTCAGGTCCTCTTCCCACAGGGGAGCTATAGATTGGCCCAGGTTTCCCTGTACAAAATACATGGAACATTGTCTCTAGTTTTGTGTGCCCTGCATTCTTCAAATCCCACATTACAATTTCTTTATTAGCTTTCCGTCTATCCAGTCATCCATCTGAACTGAAAAGATGAATATGCATATAGCAATAAATCTAGCTCACTGTCTTCTGCTACTACAACCTTTCATGCATCCGTGACCCTTTCCCCTCTGGATTCCACCCCATGCTGTATTAGCCTATGATTGATTGTAAACTCCAGGGACAAGAAGCAGCCACTTTAAAAATACTCTTTGTATATTATAGCATTGCCTGTAGCCTTCAGATATGTCAGGCACCTCTTCTGCAAGGCAGTATACAAATACATTGCAAATGAGAATATCTGACTCAAGAGCTTACAAGAAAGTCAGTCCAGACAGGGAGTAGGAAAATGTTCTCCTTTTCCAAGGAGGAAGCTGAGACATCAAGTCACACAAATCTGGGACAGAACATGTATTTCAATATAGATATTTATCCATGATCATAAGAATGGCCCCAGCCTTTGTCTGACAACCAGCTTGAACACTTATAGCACTAAAGTAAGCAACGAAAGCTGAGCTATATTAAAAATAAAATCAGAAAGCTGCATTTACAGTAGAAAATACAAAGGGCAAGAGAGATTATACCCTGGCATCACCATCCAACAGGAACAAGAAACCAATGATCAGGAGAACGAACACTGGTAAAGGGTTTTTTTCCCCATCCTAAAAGAATTGCAGCTGATGATGAGAATACATATATCTGCCATGAACATATAAAATATAGATTTATATGTACAAATATACAATAGGAAATAGTATACAAATACTTACATGTAAAAATATCTTTTTTACTTTCCCCTTTTCATGATTTACAAAAGCATACAAAGTTACCTATTGGTTAATGTTAAAGTAGCGTGAGTAAACCCTGTGTGTCATGTTACACACATAACTCTTTCAAGTGTTCACAGTATTGGCTATTACAGTGTTGAATTTGACATTCCAGATGTTGAAATATTCTTAGGACACATTCTAAACTTAAAGCATTAATTTAAATACAGTTTAAATAAAACTCACATGTTTAGTTGAATTATGGTCATATTACAAATGAGTCTGCTGCAGTTGAAAACTTTCCATGAGAATAAGCTTGGAAATACATATTTCAACTAGAGATGAGTATATTTTAAAATTCTTGAACTGCTTCTTGATGTGTAGATAATACTGTGAGGTGACGAGTTCTTTCAACTCCATTTGAAGCAATGCAAGCTGAGGGAACTCAGTATTATAAATTACCCTCAGTAGGAATGAGGACACAGTAATCTGCCATCAGATCCAGACATGCCATCGTTTTCTTCAAATACTCAACGGACAAGAATAAATGACAGGTACCATTGCTGTTGTGTTAAGAATAAATGCTCTGTAGCATTCTTTATCAGCAAAGTGCTTTATGGACTTAAATTAATCCTCACAACTCCCTTGTGAGGTAGATAGATACTATCCCCATTTTTAAAGATGGAGAAGCTGGAGAGAAAATTATGATGGCTGCAATGGAAACATTGTCAAAATACTCATATTTGGATGTTGGAGCAACTCCAAGGCACAACTGGAACAAATGGAGATATTCATGTGCCAACCCTACACTAACCAGCTTGTGTACTGGCAGCAGGCTAGTTAGTTACAACAGCCAAAGGTTCAGTGTGGGCTGCAACACACAGTCTTTGCTAAGTCCCACGCTGTTGAAGCAAAGCAGTGGGACAACAGCTTCAAAATGCATAAAACACATCATCCAAGATGGTGCAGCCTGATCAGGGTGGAATGAAGCTGCATTTTAGAAGGTAAGAGTTAATCAGGAGGTTTGAGCAAGTAATATCAGAGTTGTGTGCAGTTCAAGAACCATGTTTAGCTCATCTCTAATTTTACCATATATGCAAGTGCTCACATGTATAAATGTATTCAGGTGGTTTTTAACATTTGTTCACTCATAGATAAGACAAGCTGATCTTGGAGGTCTGTATATTTCTTCGTATTGCCTTGGTAGGAAATTTTCCTTTGTACTAATACCGCAAATGGAACTAGTGCTGCAGTACTATCAGCACTGCAAATGAGCTGCAGATAGTAATTTTAATTAACTAAGGTAATGAACAAGTTTTAAAGGACCACCATGTTCCCTGTGTGCACCTGTATATACAGGAAATCTCATCTGTGTTTAACTACTGAAGTAAAATCCAGTTAAAGTATAAAGTGCGTTGTGTGGAGTAAAACCCTTGGAAATAATAAGCAATGTTTCTGCCTTAAACAGTTTGATTAATTTTGCTTAACAGCTGAACCATCACCCTCTTTGTCTTCTAGTTTTTAGTTTAATGTTACCTAGGCTGAGAAAGGCCTGCCAGATGTAAGCAAAATTACTGTAAACTGAGACATTTTTGTAATATTATGCTATTAAGGGAGAGTTAAGAAAACCAGCATCAAGACACTGTCCAGTTAGGGTGTGTAAATACTATTGTGTGCTTCTTGGCCCATTTAGCAAATACTTTCTTTTCCGTGATAAATCTATGGCCTCCGTACGGAGCATTTTCATGCAGAAAGTATTCCTCACACTCATCTCTTCCTGGCTCATAATAATGGTAGGGAACTTTACGAAAGCCTTCTGACCTAGGGAAAGAAAAGATAGACTTAAGTATTATTTCCAAGAAAAAACAGTATATACTGCAGCTGAATTCAATCAAATCCTTTCCATGTGTTGGCACTTCAGCTCCTTTGCTAAATTGCACAAAGACTTTCATTACAGCATGATTTGTATGAATTTTGCTCTAGAAAATGACGCTAAGTGTATCTCGACATACACTGATCTCATCAGTCAGCAAGAAGCTGAGGGGCCAACTCTTATGGGTACTGCACATTTTGTTTGACTCTGAGGAACTATTAGTCCACAAGGCTCCATCCCTAAGCAAAGTCCTCTCATTGAGTAGTCCCAAGTCTTGAAACTGGTTCTTGAACTGGCTGAATAAGGTAGTTATAAGAACAATACATATTGCAAGTAGGTGATGCAGGCAGAATTGCAGCTTTAAGGAAACCAACCCATCCTTACCTGCTGTCAACAGCCTGAAGTGCTGTTATGCCATTAACTGGTTTTACATCAAGGCTATTCAATGACAGCTCGGCTGAACTCTGTGAGGACAACTTTAGTCCTGTCACTCCTCATCTCAGGGCACCTACTGTGTTTTCATAAACAAAGAACAACATATGTTCATTCCATCTGGATGACTCAATCAGTGGGATCTGCAAGTTCTAAAAAGTCTCTCTACTCTTATGATATCCTAATTAAACAGCTGTGACTCAAATGCCTTTTTCTGGGGGGTGGTCTGCCAGGAATGACTCCCACACTGGAGTGACACAGAATACGGAGTGAGGGTCTGCATGAAGGTGTCACTCTAGGAGCTGAGGACCCTCTGAACTGGTTACATGAAGGACTTGAACCAAAAATAGACTTGGACTAGCATTATATGTTGTTTACGACATTTTCTGCTTTTGTGAATGAGGAATAGTCTCATTTCATATTTTGCTACCTTATACTGTAGATTAAAGCATTTAACTTGGAGTTTTAAAAATTGTGTTTAGAGTTATACTTCTGACAATAGGATTAATCCACTGTCACTGTAAGGTCACTAACAGTAGTTGGTTGGAATTTACGTCAGTTTACTGTGATAAAGCTTGCAGGACTTGTTTTATTATCTAATTAGAAACCCCCTACTACTCAAAACAAGCCATATATAACCTAGGAAGTTCAAGTAGGTTGCTCAACAGTGGTGAAATGTAATTTCAGGTAACTATCCAGGGCTAATCAGTTTCTTTCACTTCCAGGTGTATTTGGCATTCAGAGAACTAATATATTAGTATTTCCTCTATAGCAGTAAAGTAAGTACACTTTTTCAAAAGAATAGGAACATACTTTGTTTCCAGCTAATTCAGAAACTGCAAAAGATCTTTGATTAAAAATAGTTCTTTATGACATCTGATGTTAGATTTTGTAAATGTTTTTTTTATCAACAGCTAATGCCATATCAGTACTAAGTATGCTGACAATATAGTGTCACATGAATGCAAAACACTGGGACATGGCTGCCTGA
The DNA here is from genome assembly GCA_013399475.1 of Chauna torquata. Taxonomy (NCBI): domain Eukaryota; kingdom Metazoa; phylum Chordata; class Aves; order Anseriformes; family Anhimidae; genus Chauna; species Chauna torquata. Next base: position 31,357 of record VXAL01007864.1, read on the forward strand.
TCCAGTTTTTGGATTTATGATATTAAAATCAATTGTGAAATTTTGACAAGACATCAGAATTGTAGATGCATGAAAATAATTTCCTGTGATCTTACTTGCAGTAGGTGTCATTTATCATCCCATAGACGTGAATTCCATAGCAGGCATCCATAGCCAAAATTAAGGTAAACCAACCCGTACTGAGATATGAACCTGACTGGACTCTGTAAAAATACAACATACACAAAACAAATTGCAATGAGAAATTACCAACACTTTATCAAAGAAATATAATCTATTACCTGGGATGAAAAGCATTAAGCAATTTGACAATCTGTCAAAACCATACAATTATTTTGAATTATTTATAGATATGCTCCCATTCTTGCCAGTGTGGGGCCTCAAGCTATTGTCCACACAAAAAATACCATGCTAAATATCTCAAGTCAAACAATGCATCTCCCATAAGACAGAAGATAATTTATTTATTTGTACATCCAAAAGATAACAATTACTGGAGTGTGTAAAATGAGAAAAAGTTCACCAGAAAGCAAACTACTGACAGAGTTTGTGCTGCATGCATGTGGATATGCACCATGCTCTTTCACAAGCAAAATCTGAGTTTGTAGTGGGCTATCCTCGGCCTAAAAATTCACACAGGAATGAAACTTTTAAGGCCACTTTGGTGGAAAACCATCCGACACAAGGCTTTGAAATACAAAACTTTGTGCGCATCCCTTTACGCAAGCTTGTGCTATCTTTCTTTAAGACAACAAAGTAGAGAGAAAAACACATAAAAGAGGACACTGCCCAAATTAACCACCTTTGCTCAAATAACTAGTTCCATTAAACCAGTCCAAAAGTATTACCTGCATGAGTAAGAACAAAAGACGTGCAAGGATTTGGCTCATGTATTGGCTATGTAAGCAAATGTATGTATTGTTAATCACAGACCAAATCTTGTTCACTCTACTCACGCAAGTGTTACCAATAGCAGACTGGGAGTCAACAAAACTACCCACATAATCCGGGCAAGCAACACTTACTGCTTTAAAACCTTATAAGCAATAAGAACACACTTAGCACTCAATGCTTACAAACTGGCTGAAGTCCAGCTTTGTGCATGTACTGCTTTCAGTTTGACTGAAATCAATGAAAATTATTATCTTGAAATTATAAATAACACGTCCAATTTCCAAAGAAAGATATCACAGAAGTCATGAAACCATCTTAATAGAGCCCTAACTTTGGCTCAGTTTGAGAGAGCAGGGTGTGAATGAGAGGAGGTGATAATTTAGCTTTATGCGACATCTTTCAGTTTTCGGGTACAGCAGGGAGCAGTCTGTTCTCCTTCGTAAGTTAAAGTAACCTAAGGTTTGCACTCAATTAAGTTTGGCTGCAAAAGAACTCCCAAGTAGGCCTACGTGCAAATCAGTTTTCCCCATCAACAAAATCTTCTGAAAACATTTTCATCTTGGGGTAGGAATAAAGCTTTCATGTGAAAAAAAAAAATCCTATAGCATCTCATCCAGTCTGTAAAACCCAATTTTCCCATGAAACAGAAGAACCAACCTCAGATGCTTCTTCCTGATTCAGAGCAATGACATACCATGGTAACCTCCCAGGTAAATCTGTCAATCAGTGGCTTTTGGCTCAGATTCTGTGTTACTTCCTTGCTCTTTCTTGTAATACAAAGTAACAATTAAGAAGATTGGTAAAAAAGTAGTTGTACAACCTTTATAATGACATTTACCTGACACATACAAGACTGAGTTTCAAATTCCGGCTCTGATGAATGCTTACTATTATGGAAGTTAGATAAAATCCAAGAGCTTTACATTCCTAGAGAAACTCTAGCAGTTCAAACAAATCTTTTTTTTTCTGTACTCAAGAACACTCAAAGGACTTTGGGCTACATCTTCTCTTCCTTGCCCATGTCTAGCATCCCTCACAGGTTAGACAGCATGAACTCCTATCCCTACTTTTCCTGAAAAGTCTTTTTCCTTGGGAAACTCCTAAGTACCTGTTGAGCTGTCTTTGTAGAATGAAGGACCATTCTAGAAGCAAGAAATAGAGGGTTAACTTAGTGCTGAAGAATGACAAGTGGAAACAAAAGGCGGGGTGTTAAATACCCATCTTTCATTAGGTGGAGACCAATTGTAATTGTGCTTCTTTACTTGACACCTTATAGACACAAAACTGTACATCTGTTTATCTGTCTCCTTTAGGATCTCCATTTCTTCAGACAGAATGTTCTTCTACTGTCTAGCAAAGAGAATTCCCAACCCAGTTCATGTTATTTCAGAGCAACATCCTGCCATGATAAAAAGCTGCACTGCTTCTAACTTGCTTTCTGCTCTTGCACCAGAACACTATCCTTGAACTTTTAAAGCCATTTAGAATCATAATAACCATTTCTAAAACACTGTGAAGATCAGGACCCTTCCAATAATGCAGGTTTATTGGAGAGTACTATATTGACAGTAGCATCTGAAATTCGCTATACTCAGGAGGAAAACAGAATTTTAAAAAAGAATTAATCAATATTTCATGTCCTGTTTTAACACCATTGGACCTCAGTACTCTCATCTATATACTACACTGGCAGGATAAATAAAAACAGCACAGCAAGTTCCCAGATACCTTCCCTGGGAGATGAAGTACATGACAGAATATAGATTATGTACTTTAAAACAAAGCACTTATATTCTTCCCATTTTTTTCCTCTGAAGATACATAGGACTATGAGGGAATACACTTAAGCAGTGGGGACTCTGGATGATTTGGTAACACCTTAGAATTCAATCTGATACCATAAACATACTTTCAACATTCTAATGAAAGCAATATTAGAAGTGTGAAAACAATTTTAGCTGTCCCTAAAAAGTCATAAATCTCTGAATACCTTTTAAAATATCATCCCATAAAACTGTAGTGCAAACCAATGTCTCAGCCCTTGCTATTATGCTAACACCGTGCATGCAATTTCTTTCTCAACAGGAGAGTTTTACATGTTTTTTGGGCAGGGCTTTTTGAGACTCATTTGAAAGAGTTCCTCTTATTACTGTAATTGCATTCAAATTTCAAATTTTACACACTGAAAGTAAAACAATACCCCAGTTATGCATAGCATAAGTCTATGTTACTGCACAAATCTGAAGGAAGAAGAACATTAATCCCAAAATAGCGAAAATAGGAGTTTGTTAAGCATCATCTGTAGAAGTACTATAGGCAAATCTATTGTGATATATGTGTGTGCAGCAAATCCAAAATTATTTCCTATGGCTCAGAGTGACTTCTTCTTATACTCTAAAATTAATGGGGCACCAGATCTAGGCAGGAAATTGTCTCAACAGCTGAAGAGAAAATAATGCACTATTTTTCAAAAAATGCATTTAAAAAGAAGATGATTTTGCTTTCAAGACATGATTTACAGCAGGATGCAGCAATAAAACGGCGATGCTCACAGAAAGTTTCTTTATCTGTTTATCTTGAAAATGAAAGCTTATTTTGCATACTTCCTACATTATAAGGATTCTTACAGAAATGTTAGTTATTGGGATGTAATTCATTCCGCTAAATACCGTCCAGCATTTCTTTTAAGGCATATGCTTAACATTTAACAATTGAAAAGACCAATGAAATTAATTTAATTATGATGCTTAAAACAAAGTATATGCTTGCCTATCTTGCTCTTAGTGTATGTTCAACTGTTTAAAATGTCATTATTTTATCTCAGAATATAAAAGTAAGCGCCAAGATTACTAGCTATTTGCAAGTTGAAAGCTGCAAAACATACAATTTGCACTTTCAGCCATGCTTTCCGTAAACTCCAGTAGAAAGAACTAAGTATAGTTCCTCATAACATGTTAAGAGGACTTGCCTTCTATATTTTAGAAGACAATGGTAAAAAAATGTATCTAGGATTGCTAGAATTGTAATGTGTGATACACAACACTTTAATTAAAAATTAATTTTAAATACAAGCAATTAGATTGGATTCTTTTCCTTAGCTTTCCAATATTCTACAACAAGCGTATGAAATTGATATAAAGAAGATGGAGTAGAGAATGCCTCATAAAAATACTGGAGACTGAAATTCATCTTCTTTGACATCTATAACCATGCTTTGATGTAGGCTAAACAAAGGAAAAACTGGTTCCTTCTCTCGTCAGGGAAAATGGAGGTACATTATATTTTCTTAATGATCAAGGGCATGTGAGTTCAAATCAGGTAAAAGTTTTGTTGTCACTCAAGTTCTGATTTTACCATAAGACTCCAGGAAGCTCTTTTCTTTATTCAGTTGTTCTAGGATTTTTTGTGCGCAAAATCAGTTCTAGCTCTATGGTTCAATGGATTGTAATTTCCAGTAAGGAGCTCGGTGGTAAAAAAATTAAAAATGAAAAAAAAAAAGTTTGTTAAGGTGGAGACAATCTGTAGAGAAGCAATTTCATGTCAATCTGATTCCAGAAAATTATTAAGAAGCCTATTTTTTGGTTCTGTCCTTGGAGAAATCAGAGAGCACAGAAGGTCAATTGAGAGTGTTAATTAAGGGGAAAACCAAAGAAATTTAGGACTTCAAGAAGCTATTAAGTAAAAGAGAACTTGCCAAAAGCATTAACTAGACATTTTGTTTGCTTCATTTCAAAATATTGCCGTAAAATGGAATTCAACAATGACATTGAAATGACAAGATTGTCCAGGCCAATTAGTTAACAAAAATTTATCTTTTCAAAAAGGCTGTTTATAGACTCAAATCCCACCTACCAAAACTACTGAATCAGCAGCAGTTTTATTTGCAGCAGCTTGTCAGGCCCCTTGATTAATAAATAAATAAAGGTATTGGTCTAAACAAAGAGTCCTGTAATTCAACGAGTGGAGACTTAGTAATGTGAGAGGTCCTTCAGCATGCTAAAAGATTTGTAAAAAATAGAAATATTTTCAAGAACGGTGTCAAGATTAGTTTAGACTGTGTTCAGGTAAACATGTCCCCGGTACTTGTGGATTTGTTGCTGCAGGGCATCAAGATCCTGTTAAGCTTCTGCGAGGGGTCAGCATGCTCTGGTTTTGCCTGGCTCCGCCACGTAGGGTGAGTGACCCTCAGCAACGAGAGGAGAAGGTCCACGTCCCCTCTGTGCTCCCTTGTTGAAGAATACCAGCTATTTTTCTCCTGGGGTTACAGTAGGTTTGTCAATAACAGTATGTTTCCTTACAACTGAAGATGATATGGAAAATTCACCTCCTAGCACAAACTGGTGATCCATTACTCAATTCTATGCTAACCAAATCAGTGCTGCCATCATATTTATGTTGACTGAGATTTCTCTCTTTTTTTTTTTTTTCTGAAGAAGCAGCTCTGAATGTAGCTGCTGAACAACTCTTCTTTGCCAAATTAAACGCCCACATTCTCCAAGTCACAGGTTTGGTCTACGCCCTCCTCTTCATAGCAAGAGTAGATTCGCACATGACAGATTAGAATGAGCTGACAGAAAAATGCCCCTTCTTCAGAGAGAACGGCAAGGCTCGTTTTCTGTGCACCTCTCCTTTGAGAAGTGTATCTACTTTTCATGCCAGAAAGCTGTTTTCTTGAGAGGAAAAAAGGAAATAAATTTGGTACAGGAGAAGGGTAAGACTCTAACTGCTGAAAAGCATTAGCAATTGCCTAGATTTAATTCTGTTTTCTGTAAGACTCGGTGCTTTGTTGCTAATAATTTCATTATATACTTTCTGCAGAAAAAATAGTGCAAGAGCAATGAACGAGATGCAAGCACAGAGAATTGATTTCACCTGGTAAAAATGGTTGCTATTTCTGCATTGTAAAGATACCTGTTAGGCAGCTGTTTATCATAATTATTCATTCTTTTGTACGTGTGTGTGTGCACGCATGTGTTTGCCTTGCATTCCTAATGATGCAGGACATCTAATAATAAACACTCGTGCCCCTCAAGCAGTGAGCAGGCTGTCTCATACATTCAAAGGCCCACATGGTGCCTCAGGTCATTCTGAAAAGTGAAACATTTATATATGGACAGATGTTTTATTATCCATCGTGTATGGTTTCATGCAAAGCTTAAACAAGTGGAATGCATTATGAACAGCACACACCACACTCCAGATTCAGACAGTGACTGTGCCCAAGATGATGTACCTGCGAGTGGACAAGTGATGCCTGCCTGCCAGCCCAAACTTTTGGCAGATGATCCTTACAGTGAATCCTGAAAATAAAAAAGTCAGATGGCATACTGTACAATTGATCTCCAGAAAATATACATCTTCTATCTATATAATACTGCGCTAATGGAACACAGAGGACAAGAGTCCGTTTCAGTTGAATTTGCCACAAACACGCATGAAAACGCTACTCCTGGGTCACAAACTAGCCCATGAGAATCTCCCCTCACAATCTAATTTAAAAAGAGATGTAAAAATTAATAAGTCCTATGTCAAAATGGCCTTGAAAAAAGGACAGAAAGGACACTGTTGAATGATCACAAAAGGGAATAAAGAAATGACTTTGTATTTAACTGTTTCTAATTAAAAAATAATAATACAACTATTTGACTTACTATTTACAATTTTTGGCAAAAAAGGTAAAAACAATATTAGAATTAAGGAAGACTGTGTTATTGCAATGACTGAAATCCATACAGCATCTGCTTGAGTAGGTATGTAATTCCAATCTTCGTGTTGTGCGTAATTTTTTTTATTTCTTTCCTCTCTTTCTCTGCTCTACTCAATATACACATGGAAACATGGAACAAAGGGGGGGAAAAAAAGCGACTTAAAGAAATTGATTTCTGCTGCCCAGGCTTCTATAGTTTCCTTATTTCTGATTCCTTGACCTGACTTTGATGCATCTCAGCTCAGTTGTGAACTGAAGCAGCAAAAGAAGGAAGGAAGTTATTTCATCCATGCAAAGAGGGCTCCTTCAGACGCCTGCGCTGCTGAGCTTCCTGTTTATCAATAGTAATCATGGAGGTCTAGCTTGCTGCAAAGCAGAGAGGAAAACAAAACAAAACAAACAAAAACCAAAAAACAAAGAGTAACGAATTAGAATTGTAAACCCTGCCTTCCATCCAATATATATGTACTGTTTTCAAGCTGATTCTCATACCCGAAAACCTGCGCTAGTCTTTTCATGTTGAATGGCATCTCCTGTAGAGAACAAGAGCTGCTAATCAAATTTCTTACAGCTGTTGGGCTTCTGCAGCTCATACTGACTCTTCACATGCTAATTTTGATCTTGGTTCAAACCACTTGCAGAACTGTAAACCACACTCTTAGATCCAACAAAATACTTTTTTTTTTGTAGAAACAAACCCCAATCTTCTTTTCTTCCCCACTCTTTTCCCTACTCCTGTTTCCAGAAATACATATTGTCTTGATTTCTTTTGAATCCTTTTCTTTGTTGCCCTTTCGCAAGTACAAACTGTGGTCTGAGGCATAGTTGATGCCGTTGCATGTGCTCAAGCTATTAGTAAAAGATGTCTTTTGTAAGATCCCACCTGGGATTGGAAGTCAAGCAGCTCCTGCGTGATTACCAGTAACCTGGACCTGGTGGAGGTGGATGGTACAGAAAGAGAAATTGAAGTGTTCTGCATATCTCCATTAGCACTTGGATTTAGTTTACAAGCAAATGGATGTTTAAATCAGGAGAGGATCCACAGAAGCGTTAGGTGTCACTGACAAACTGATCAGAATATTTTTTTCTACAATTTTGTTGTTGGTTTTTTTTTATCATACTAATAACCATTGCAACCATGCAATTATGTTTGGAAAGACAGAAAGCTAAATTCACATCAGATTTGAGGGCTAAGCCATTGGCATCTTTACACAGCCATTTTCCTCTTTGGAAATTACCTGAGTAAAATTCATTCTGCCCTGAGGAAGACTGAGCTCATCAGGAAATGCAGCTCTCATGGCCTATGCCAGTTTAGGGCTTGCTCCACACTACAATTAGTTATGCTTCCAGGGATTGAAGCAAATGGGAGGTAATACCAAATTTGCTTTCCCTGGACAATACTCAAGCCTGCAAGCTAGTTGTGGCACCACTGTGTACTTCTATCCCACCACTCTTCACTTTCCATTGGCTTGGTCAAATCCTTACTGCAAAAGAGCAGATTCCTGATGGCTGGTGACACAGGGATTGATGGTTGAAACCTTGACACTGGTTACATGACTTGTGCCACGGGCTTCTGTAGGGCAGCTTTATGCATTCTTCTCTTCCCCAGTAACCTGCAGCCAATTTGGTGAGTGCTGGTTAAGCATTTCCCCACTGCATGGAAGGGAGCGGAGAAGGATTTAAATTTTCATCCTTTGTAACTAAAAATAAACCAAAACTCAAAGGTGTGCCAAGTGGAAGGAAAAATAAACAAACAAACAAAACCAAAAACAAACAAACAAAACCAGTGACTTTTTCCTGCGTCTGTATTTAAATCAACACTTGCTGTCTTGGGTCTGCACATTTTTCTCCAGGGAGGATGTAAACTAAAGAGAGCTGCAGCTAATCTAGGATCCCCAAAGAGAATTAATTAGCAGGCTTTCCCACCCTTTTCTTTTCATATTAAAGGGCACTTTCCCTTTAATACCTATGCACCTAGATGAATATTTTAGTGAAATCTATTGTAAGTGAACAAAGAAGAAATTTCTCAATTAACCTCGTCAAGACATACTGAAGGGATTTCCTCTAACCTTGGCTGAAAGCAGCTTGTATTTTTCATAAAAAAATCTTTTATTAGTTTTTTATATTTTTAAAGCAAAAAGTAAGACACAAGTTTCTAAAGGTGTATATTGTATGTCTGTGATATTGGGATGGGAACAGAGGCTATTATAAAGGTATTTTTTTCTACTGCTATGGTGAAAATGAAAGAATAACTAACTACTGACTGTACCCTAACTCTGTTCTTTCAAGTGGGGAGAACACTGCACCAGATGCTCAGCTGACAGAAAGCACGTTGATGTGTATGCTGATATCCTTCTGAATTTTCTACAGCCTGCAGTTATTGTGTTGATTCAATCACTGCCTCTTTGATGTTAACATAGAGGGGAGGGCAGTGTGGTATTTTTCTCCCTATATTTCACATTTATCTGAGAACTTTGCTTTTTATCAGGATGGATGCTCATCCACAAAAAGCTTATGGAGGACAAACCACGACACAAATGGGAAGTTTCACTTCTGTAAGGAAAATATTCTCCAAAAAAAAAAGAGAACTCAAAACCCACAGATGAGGACTTCATTAGTGCATATCCCTCTATCACAACATGTCTCTCCCCAGCTGTGGTATTCATAAGAGTGTTTCCAGATATCATAAAATTAATTCCTAACTTGTTGCTAAATTATTTACATTACAGTAGCACTGTGCAAGGCACTATACACCCATATGTGGCAGTCTTTGATCCAAAGAGTTTACCTGTCAAATAATCCAGAGAAACAGATTCCAAGGAGAAATTACATGTCCTTATTCCTAGTTCTCCCAGGGATCTGATACATTCTGAGATTTGCTCCCTTACATTTAAGGCACGTACGTAAGCAGTAATTTAACATGCATGCTAAAGTCTCTTCACTGAATATAGTAGGTAGAATGGAATAAAAAAAAAAATGCAAGACCTTCTAGTCCTGTTCCATAGAAACTTCCTACAATACTGTATTGTGTTACAAAGCCACATTCTGTGAAATTGAATCCAGGGCTACAGAGAGCAAATAGTGTTCTTCTCTACACTACCTATTTGTACAAGCCAAAGGTTCATTTTAGATTACGGAACATCGATATTTTTAGCAAAAAAATGAAATCTTAAATCCAGACGAATTATTCTGATATGGAAAAAAGGAGGTAAAAATAGAACTTGCGTGGGTCTGAATTTTAATTCAAATGCAAGGGGCCATAATGTAACCCATCAGTCAAGCTTTGAAGTTGAACTGCTAATTGACACAGATGTTGCCTTCCTTTTTACTACTCTAACTTTCTCCAGATTTTTTTTTTCTTAATGTGAAAAAAAGGAAAAAAATATTTCTCGTGCCCTTTTTTCTTTTTTGACATACAATCTAATAAAACACACACATGCACATATAGGTATCATGTTACTCTTTAGTTATCAATAGATCTAGTCTTTTACTGCTTTCCTAATTAACCTACCTCTGTTCAACTACCTAAAAAGAAGCAAATAATCCTAGCCTCAGAGCTACTGAAGCATCTCCTTCCTTCTCCACAGCTCTGTCTACATAGCAGCTGGCTTTCTGATGGGCACCTCTCCTGATGCACACTGTGGACTGAAGAGGCTGACGTCTCCTGAAATATAATTTCAAGGAATTAAAGGTCCACTTGAAATACAGGGTCCCAAATCCTCACAACATGCAAGATTAGCTTTTGTCTTTCCCCTTCTGTTCAGCAAGAGCCACTACATTTACGCAGCAGGGTCTTCTGAAGGCCAGATGCCTGCAGCCATTCACACAACTATTTACACTGAAGGCAGCACTTTAATTGCAGACAAGACAGATTAGGCAGAACAGACAAAGAATGATGCACTTCTTTCTCTCAGACAGTCGTACAGCAACCTTTGGAAAAAAGCATGAGACAGCAAACAATTTAGAGAAGCAGAACAATGCCACAGAGAAGCTCATAGGAAGACGAACTATGGATCAGAGTAGATTCCCTTCTAGCCCACGGTTCCTTCAGCATTACACAATGTCAGACTATTTGTTCCCCATATTCATTGAATAGACTGCAGGAGGGTAACTGTACAAATGGAAGCTGGGAGAAAAATCTCCATACTTACTAGAATGGCAGTGAAATGCTGTAAAGAAGAATTTTTATAGCTTCCCTGCCATCAGCTGAAGTAGCAAATTAGTTAATTTTCTGAGTCTTACAAAATCCAGCTTTTTGAGAATAGTAAACTCAGAATTATAGGACTAATCATCTAGCCAGCTCACTGTCAGTGAAAGCTAATTCCCAATTATCAAATATGGTGAAGATTTCAATTACCTTCAGTGATTTGGTATTTCCAGTGAACCAAAGCTATTAGAACTCAGTCATGAAGCAGGACAGTAGTCTTCTACTTTATAAATAAATGCTCTGATTCCTCCTCCGCATATTATATTGCTCTAGTGACATCACATCTTCAGTGATTCCCAGTATCAGCAAGCCAAGATTTGGATACATTGCCAATGAAGCTCTGCAGGCAAGCAGCTCTTCAGAAGGTCACGCCACACACCTGACAGCATACCTCAGAGAAAGCTGTTGCTGCTCTCTGGGCATCAAAGTTCAGGACATCAAAGTTTACTGAATTCGTATCTAAATGATTTGCATTATGAACATTAAAACAGGCTAATTCATTACAACTATAAACTACAGAGCACTTGCAGATGACTCCAGACTATATCTTTTCGGTACCAAATTGTAAAATTCAAAACTGCCAAAAATTGAGTATATAGTTATATTATAGAGTACCTCAGGTAACAGTAACAGCTACATTGCTGGAAGGAATACCAGATTAAAAATTAACAGTTCAATCACACACAATACCAGAGATAGCATCACAATTAGCTTTACAAAACAACATCATTCTTTATGAGGCTTTTTCTTTGCCTCTTCATGCTATTTGCCTGATAAGCCCTTGCCAACAAAGACATTATACTAATTACAATTAGTTATACAAAGTGTGGGACAACTGAAATGATTTATTGATTTTTCCTCACAAAATAAACATTATTATGAATTCCAAGTATACAGTAAGGAAAATAAAGCAGAAGCCCCAGATGGCATGTTTACTCCAGACATGTATGAATGTGAATACACTTATAGAGACACTCAATCCATTTAAAACTTTAATCTTAAAATAGTTGTCTGGAAAAATCAGTGCAGAGTAGGTTTTATGCAATTAAATTCCTTTTCCCCTGAGCAGAGACATTTGAGGTACAAAGCCAAGAGCTGAGCTGTTTTCTAAAAAAACCTTGGAACTAAGAGGCTATTCCAGCAATAGCTTAAAAAAAAAAAGTGTCCAGGCCAACAAATACCACTATGCACATTTGTTATGCAATATTAATACAGCTCTGACTATGTTTGCATTTGATATAATCTGTTATCTATGTGAAATCGGAAAAGATGCAAAGAATATGAAGCTGTGTGTCCTAGTTTTGGCTGGGATAGAGTTAATTTTCTTCCTAGTAGCTGGTATGGTGCTGTGTTTTGGATTTAGGATGAGAATAATGCTGATAACACACCGATGTTTTAGCTGTTGCAGAGCAGCACTTATACAGAGCCAAGGACTTTTCTGCTTCTCATGCTGCCCTGCCAGGCAGGAGGCTGGGGATGCACCAGAAGCTGGGAGGGGACGCAGCCAGGACAGCTGACCCAGACTGACCAAAGGGATGTCTCGTACCGTAGGGCACCATGCTCAGCAATAAAACTGGGGGGGCTGGCTGGGAGGGGTGGCTGCTGCTAAGGATGGGCTGGGCATGGATCAGTGGGTGGTGAGCAACTGCTTTGTGCATCACTCGCTTTGTGTATTCCTTTATCATAATTATTATTATTATTTTCCCTTCCTTTTCTGTCCTATTAAGCTATCTTTATCTCAACCCACGAATTTTACCCTTTTTTTTTTTTCTGATTCTTTCCCCATCCCATGGACGCAGGTGGAGTGAGCAAACGGCTATGTTAAACCTGGCTTAGCTGCCTGCCAGGTTAAACCACAATACTGTGTTAAATATATTTCTGTGTTTAAACATCTACCTATGTTAACAATCACTTCATATTTAGGCCTGAAAATAATGTAGGAATCTTTCTGCTTTGGTTCTTCGGGAACTCATTCTAATCATTTCTACAAGATGTTCCTTTGTCCTCCATCCTGCAACATCATGAATGCTCCTCAAATCATATTGAGAATTTGCTCATTCTGTGAATATGCCCCATGTTCAAATGTATTTCCATCAAGGATGTGCATGGCCTATGAGTCTGGGCTGAATTTGATCCTTCCTGGGGACCTCCTCACAAGTCTGTATGTTAAATTCCTTTGAAGTTCCAGAAATACATATAGACTTCCTGAAAAATGAATAGTTGATCCAGTTTGATGTTCTCCCAGTCCTCTTATTTCCCCCATCTCCAGGGCTGCAACTCAATCGAGCCCTTAGATACAAACCTTATGTAATACAGACGATGAATATATACAAGTAAATGTGGCTTAGATGCAACAGCCACACTCACAAACAGACGGGTTTATTCCCTGTTCTCTGCAGTGCCTTTTGCTACTACACCAGCCATTTTGTCCTCAGTCTTGACAAGAGAAGGTATAGCACTTAGGCAAAATACATTTCTTCTCTCTTTTTTCTGGTCTGCAAGTCAGCATTATCTGGTTAGGTCTACTTCCTATGGCTTGTTCAGTCTCGCTTATCAGACATGCTGGAAAATATTTCCAATAATAAGCCACCAGAAATCTGCCTTCATATCTGGTATCAGGCTACATATAACAGAAATCTTTTCATTTTAGTTTTAAAGTATTGCTTCATTCAGCAAGCTGACTGCTGGCTGACACACAATCTAACCTAAAGGCTATGGATCAGCAGGTAAATGCAGAAATTCTATTAGTTTTCAAACCTGAGGTTTACGCCTTTCATTTCAAATGAAATCAAAATTCTACACATGAATAGGTAAAGCACACAGTAAAGATCCTTTCTTAAAACCATCCATTACCTATTACATGAGTGTGAGGAAGAAAGCAGTTTCTGCATCTTGTAGATATGGCATTTCTTGTGCTCAATGACTCTGGCAAGGATAGTAAATAGCAGACATAAAAGAGATCCATTCTGAGGAAAAATTAAAACCATGACGAATGTTATATTAGGCAATGTGAAATTCTGCAAAGGCACAAAGACAGGCATATTCTGATATGTTTGGTATCAAAAAAACCTCTCCAAGCTTGTATAAATAGGACCTCCTTACCTAAACCTGAATTTAAAAGTTATAGGCAAACTTAACTATGCTTTAGAGGTTTTGGAAATAAGCATCCTCATTTAGCACCAGACTAAGGAAATAGTGCAAAACTGCATATTACCAAGTGTCCAGAATGTTTATGAAAATACTTATGTATTTTTCAAACTGAAAGAAAAAACAAAAAAGAGATTTAATTCTTTTGTTCCATCAATAAGTGCATGCACTGTTGATATGTAATCAGGTTGCTTACTCAGCTTTATATGTAACTACAAGAGATTTATGAATGATTGACACCTGACTCCATTTTACCACTTGCTCTAAGAGAGAAGTTCACTGGAAGTGACCCCAGAGCACAGGCATCAGCACCTTGACACACTATACAGAAAAAAATTAACAGCAGCAAGTATAACTCGCTTCTGGTGTGGTCTGGCAGAACTTCACTGAAGTCACTGGAACCACCTCTGGCAGAGCTGAATTTTTCTGTGAGACCGGTATATTGTACATACAGGCAGAAGTACTTTTTGGAGATAAGGCCCCTTAATGTGGGGCCCACCCTACACCTGTGGAAAGAACACATCTGCCTTCCAGCTTTGAGGCTCAGAGATTTCTTTATTATATACACAGTTCCTATATAATTATGCCATACGCCGTTTTCCTCCAGAACTGTTGATGATGATTGTCTTCGCGAAAGAAAATCAATTGTGATTACCTAATCACAGTTATGATCACACTAATAGTGTTGTTGGTTTTTTGTTTTGCTGTATATCTTATTCTGCACATTCAGTTAAAGAAATTGCTTCATGCTTTTGTTATTTATTCAGGAAAAATACTTAAGAAAAGCTTGACTTCTACTTTGAAAAATTATACATAATATTTGTCATTGGAGTATGGCATTAAACAGTAAAGAAGTTATTCAAATTGTTGGGCTCCTTCTTTCTCAGTATAGAAGCCTACTCACATCTTTCATTTGTATTTTGTGTTTACTTGTATTTCATCTGTGTTTTCCTTTGGCAATAGGTTTGATAGCCTCTTGTTTCATTTTGCACTGATGCTATCTTACAGCTTGATGATCACGAGTGAGTTGGTATTCCTTACCACAGCTCATAGTTATTACAATATTCAGTCCTCATGTATGGATTTCCCACCATAACTCTCTCAAGAGTTATGAGAGGTAGAATTGTAGCTGGTACACAGAACTGCGAAGAAACAGAAATCTACGCAGTGTAAGAAGATTTCTCCCTATGTGTTCAGTCAGGTCAAGAAATATTACCTCAACTGGCTTAGAATAAAGCAAACAGAAACCTCAAGACACAATGGCCAGGTCCAGATCTCGGTTAAGTCCAATATGCCAATTACATTACAGCTTACAAAAGAATAAAAAAAAATAGCCATGATTATTTTCTTTTGTCTTACAGAAGACGATTATGGAAATTCTAGTTTATCTGGCCCTTTTGAAAGGTATGTGCCAGTGTTTCTTCTGATTCTGCTTAAGAACTTTTGACAAGGAGACAATGCTCTGCACTCTTCAGTCAAAGGCTCCAAAATGGCACTTCAGAACCTACATTCTGTTGGCACACACTAAAATCAGGGTTGCAGAAAGCTAGTACAAATACATTGTCAGAGCTGGCACCATTGCTTATGTAGTACCTTTCACCCCAAAGGTTCTTGGTCAACTACACACACACCAACAAATTCAGCCACTTGTGGGGGAATGTGGAAACTGTTTAGTTTCCTGCAGCGATTAAGGGCAATTTAGGATGGAGTTGAAGAACCATGTATCGAGCGAACTCCCTAATAGCATGGGAGATGCTTGTTCAGTGCTGGCAAGAGAGGAATACTGATACGGAGTGGCTTCCTAATGCATTCTTGAACTACCTTGGAAATCACTCATCTAAGTATTGACTGGATCTGACTACGTTTAACTTGTTAGATCTGATGAGAGCAGGTGGTATGGCTGCAAGTTTGTGATAAGAAGCCAGTGTTAGAAAGAAACTGCAGAAAAGCAAATAAAGAAAACCCACAATGCTAAAGTATCCATATGGAAATTATTCAATATATACAGCTAATTTCCTCTTGAGCTGCTTATGTAATTGTCTATAACCATCTATCATTATGAAAACTACATGGATACACAAATTATTACCAAATGAAACAATGCAGGCATCTTACATCTTATAAGTTTACTAGCATTGCTCAGGGCTTTGCTATTTTAGAGTAATGTCATTATCCTTTATCTTTATGCTGTGTAGTATTGTCCTCCATTGTGCAGTATTCATTACACACTTTGTCATGCACTACCTCTGCAGATGTATATATAATATGCACAGATTAAGCTAACTGATTTGCTGATACCACAGACACATATTGCACTGAGATCTGTCAAAGGTATTCCTTATGCTTACAAGAAGTAGCAAATGAGTTGTCTTTTATATGCTTGAGGATCACTCTTTGTAAATGTTGACTGATTTGAGTTGGGGACATTATGATTTTGTTTTCCTTCAATTTGTTCCTAAGAGGATGTGAGAAATAAAAACTTACTGGTAGGGGGAAGGAATATAAATTAAACTATTTTATGAAAGCCATTCCTTAAAATGACTCAGACAATAAATTTCAGCAATTATTCACATGCAAAAGCTTTTGTAAGTACCTGAGAACAACAATACAGGTGGAGAGAGAAGAGAGAACATCTTCAGCTGAGATGATGCAAGTTTGCAGCTTACTTGTGCAAGCATAATCAGAGAGCTGCTCTTCAAATAGGGAACTGTCACTTCTCCTGTGAGCCTTGAGTGATGCTTTGCTCTCGTTTTGCCTTTGTGTTTTTATTAGGCTTCTTTAAGTGCATGCAAAGAACTAGTTTGAAACAATGTTTATTTTTCAAACACTGCCCATTTCTACCTTGCAAAGTGCAATGTAGACTAGACAGGCTCCAAAACATTTAAACAGAATTTATAGATGCTGTAATAAGCAGCTGGACTGGAAGTGTTTTGTACAGCATAGTGTTTGAAAAGATGCTAGACATTATCTCACTCAGTCCTCAACTACCACAGAAAATGAACACATAAGACAGACCTCATTTTCCCCAGGAAGGGTGTTTTCACTTACCTTCCTAGAAATTTCTGGGGTTTATCTTTAACAAGAGACTCTAGAATGAAGGCATAACAAAATTATCTCCTCTTGATAACTTATTTCACTAATGCATAAATTGCATGAAATGCAATTCTGCACTGCATGAATGCATGAAAATTAACCGTGGGAAAAAACACATTTTGCACTGCAGTCCAGAACTGAAACATATGCTGCTGAAGTGCTCCTTTCTAAGCAGTTTAATAATGCACATAAATGAGACTTCAGCATTATGCAAGGTATTCAAGGATGAATACTACCATTTAACAAGCTGAAAAGCTGAGACGCAGGTGAACAAACTAGGTCTATATGGCGTGGCTAAATCTATGCTGAGCTTATATACCATCTTCATTCACGCTCAGCAGTTTGACAGCCACCGTCTGAATATAGCTATGTGGTAGGCGATGCTACTGTTCCAACTATTTATCACCACCAAACAACTGGAGGTTACTGATCCCACAGTTCCAGCAGCGAAATATGTCTGTTCAATGCAGATCCTTACCAGCTTCAAGCAAAATAACCAGACTAGGCTAGGTAATTGGAAGCACACCAGCAGAAATCTGAATTTGTACCAGGACAGCAATCTCCAGTGGATGGGCAGACAAAAGCAGTTAGGAAGTGACTGTGTCTTAAAGCCAGGAACATGTGTCTCAACTCTCTGGAAATGTGCATTCATGAGCCTTTATAGAGCAGCATCCAAGAATTTTCAATTAATAGAAAAGTGGGAAAGTAAATGCATCTGAGGAGGGAGAGCAAAGTATCTGATATTTTGATTATGGACAAGTAACCAATTTCAAAAACACTTTGTGACTATAAAGACAATTATTGGAACCACATCTTTTCAAGCCTGCATCGAAGTATGCCTAGTATCCACATACAAAGATCATCATTGTAATGGTAATTGCTTTGCCACTCCAGGAGTCTACTCCAGGAGCCTGAACAGCAGACTAAATACCATTCAGTTCACCGCTTTGTATCTTTTACCTGGCACTACATTGTTATTTACCTGAACAGTGGTTATAAACCCCCACAAGTCAAATATTATACAATGTGACAGAATATTGCCTACTTGAGAGAAGACCACTAGTAAACCACTCCTCCCTAAGCAAATAATGGTGAGAGCTTTTCAGTAGTTTGCCTTAGGTGCTTAACTTTGTTCAAAAATAATCATGAGGGGAGGCAGAAAAGATGTTTGACAGAGCGGTTAGGTGGAAGCTAACATTATGGATTTGCTTTCAGTAGCAGAAGGTAGAAGATGAATGCACATTCTAGAAAATGATCTATCCTTTTCTCCTATTTGTTTAAAGAAAAAGTTTCAATTAAAATTCATTTTTTTTCCAAAATTCCATAAAGGTGTAAGATTACACATGAAGATGTAAGATTATTTATGTTCTTTGAGATCTCTTTTGGTTTCAGTCTGACACTACACCATACTGTTTTCAAATCAAAATGACTGTATGGATAGAGGGCCTCAACTACCCAAGTACTAAGAATTAGTATTTGCACAAAGTTGTACTGAATTATTAAGCTGCATTCACTTGATCATTCCAAAATGAATAGTAGCCTTCCAGTTTCTGTTCAAAGTGCTTCCTGGGGTGTGTGTGTGTGTGTGAGGATTTAGATATTAGCACATCTATAAAATAAGTAGGCATTCTGACTTACTAACTGAAACACACAGAAGCTGAGATATCTAAATGGCTTGCTCCTGCTCCCGTTGAAATCATCAGCAGTACTCTCTTTCTCTTCAGAGTCATATGATCAATCCCACAGGATCAGCAGCAAATCAACTAAAGATAAATCTAACTCTCAATCAATTGCATTAAGAATGCATAGTAGACTATAGGACAACAGGAAGGCAATGTGTTTGGAAAACACAGGTTGCACAAAACAGCTAAATACAGCACACTCCACAAGCTGCAGGTGAGCATTTGCAACATGATCACCAGGCAGTTCTTGAATGTCTCCCTTACAGGTGGGCAATGTGCCAGTAATCCTGCAATTGCGATGGACAAGCAATTGGAGAAGCCAGTTTAAAAAGTGAAAATCCCTGTCTGCATCTGCCCCTGAACCTCAAGCAGACCTGATAAACCTGATGACTCTCTATGAGGAAAAACATATTCCATAAATCATCATAAACACTAAGGGGGATGTATGCTTAGTTTTGGTATGCAAAGAAAACCTTCATCGTGGCTTGAATGCATGCAGAAATTTTTGAAGTAGAGAATTTCACGTAGGATTAAACCCTGGTAAATCCTCTATCATTGTGCCTCACGGTACAGACTGTCCTTTCACTGAATGCAGGTTTGAAATATGGGGGAGCTGATTTCCCAGAGTGCCATCCTTTATTGGCCCAAGTTCTTACAGAGGTTCTTCCTCCCAGCCAACCCTGCACATTCCTCTCACTAACAAGTGCACCTCTACTACAAAACAGACATCAAAATGACTGCCAAACAACAGAATCCAGGTTTCT
>VXAL01007864.1:51070-115035 GCA_013399475.1 Chauna torquata
TGGGAAGTGCAAGCAATCAACTTCAAAGCCAAAGGAAAATGACCATTTTTCATTACAGAATTTATATATCATTCAGAAGCAATATCTTAATTTTAACCTATATGGCATCCACAAATGAGTTTCAGCCTCACCTGAAATACGCAAAATCATGCTGAAAGAAAAAAACGTACTCACAGTTGGAACTTTACGAAGTTCCAACAGAAGATACGAAGCATTCAGGAGGAAAATAGTGCCAATACTACAATATTGCAAATATTTCTTACTTATGAAGCAGAAATCATTCAGTAGCTTTCCTGTGAGAAATTGTGAACCCTCTTTTTTTTTTTTCTTGCAAAGAGAAGTAAAAATCTTCTGAAAGTCTATAAACCATTACACTCTAAAATAAGTATAAGGCACAGAGATAAACTACAGAAACAAAACAGTAAGACAAAATCCAGTCAAAAGTTTCTAATCATGAAACTGTACAATATCACCCTACTGGTTTCTTCTGGAATAAAAATGAGTATCACAGCGATTAAAAGGAGGAAAAACAATAATTAACTAATTCATTTCTAAGGACAGAGGAATAAAATCCTTAAAATCCTATGGGGTTTCCTCAGCTATTTTACACCTTCTGAGACATCTGCCAAGAAGGTCAGCTGAACTAATCCGTGCTTACACCTTGGCACCTCCATTGAAACATGCCATCTCTCCACTGCAGAGAGTAGAGCAGTTATTACTTGCTGCTTATGACACTAAGTCTCAGAAACAGGCCAGACTTGATCCTGAATGGAGGTGTGACTGATGTGTCTTTTATAAGCCAAAGAAATCTATACACTGGGTGCCTCAGGAGACCAATAGTTCAACTTGCTTTGGAGTACCTTCCTCTGCTCTCTGGCTTTCAGAACACTCCTTTTCCTGATGTGGTAACTACGGAATGGAAAAGGAGTCATCAACTGAAATCCAACATCAAAGAACTATGCAGGACACAACTCGGAGGAAAGTCAAATTCTTTTGCTTGTATTCATTCACCTGAAAAACAGGGCTTAAGCATTCACTACTGGCTACGAATTCACCTTCTCTCATTGCGGAACCACAGCTTCTTCCCTGGTTGATCTCACAGGCTGTTCCCACACCTAATGCAAAGCCATCTCTTCATAAATTGGGAATCTTAAAATCTCACAGTGAATGCCTGGCAGCAAACAAACAAATGAAACAACATATCACAGAATAAAAGCAGACATAAAAAAACCCTCATGTATAAAAATTAGTTGTCAGATAGCTGACAACTCCATTCTGTCTTCCTGTAGCTTGTAATACCTAGGAAACCACCCCTTCACATTTATCACTGTTTACAAATACTACTCAGGTCCCAAAGCTTGGACCAGCTACAACTGCCACCCACTCCATATTCATGGAATCCATCTCTTTCTCACACCATCTGTTCTTTGTCCCAGACTAATCATGATATATAGGGTGATATGATCACTAACTGCTCTGAACACCGCTCCTAGTATCTTACTGTAGGCTTCAGCAGAATCACAACCGCGAGGCTGTGCATATCATCTCTAAACCCGTGGCGTAAAACCACTGGAGCAGAGAGGCAAGTTTTAGGACTAGTACTACTTCTTATACTATTATCACTCCTTGTGCAGTGTCAGAAGAGAGATTCTCTCTGATTTCTTACCACTACTATCCTTCAAAGCTACTTTTGGTGCAAACAAATCTGGTGATAAGAGCCTCTGTTGGATAACACAGGATCGTGTTTTGAAATTGGACTTCGAAAGGACTGTAAGGTTTACCTCTGAAAATTAGGCTTTGATTGGTCTCTTTGGGAGAAAGGCTGGTTATCAGTGATAACACATGTATTTAGACTCTTACAGAAACCTGACAGGTGCCAGACATAAGAAATTATCATTTTCCTCTGTGAGTCTGGCTCCATTACACACATGTTCAGATCCCATTTTTGTTAGCCAAAGCCCTGTTCAAAAAATCATTTTACAGGTTTTAAGAAGCCCATAGTCATTTATTCAGAATTTTTCCTTTTTATTTCAGTCAGGTATTAATAGAACAGCAAAGAAAAATGTTCCCATGGTTAAAGAGCACATTTTTCTCTGTATCTGCCTCTGCTTACATGTGAGGGGAAAAAGGGTCTGATAATCCACAGTACAAGCAGAGAAGGTGTCAAGGGAAAACATCTTTTAAAATGCTTTTCCTGTTTTATTTCAGGTGAAACAGGCTGATATTTCAGGTGAAACAGTTAATATGCTAGAGGCAGTTTTCTGTGTAGCCCAGAACACTAACAAGAAGTATGCTAAATATCACATATACAGCCTGCATCATAACAGAGCAGCTTAGATACTGTAAGAAAATCTGTGATAACTTGAGATGGATTGGCAGGAATAAAAGTTTAACCAGTTTTGAAGTAAAAAGTTAAATACCAGAGGGAATGTTTCTTACTATCTGCCCAATATTAAGAACACTAAATAATTTGAAAAACTACAGTGAGGGTAATGTATGCAGCAAATCGCACAAGACTTTACTCTTGCAAACAAAGTTTGAAAGCATTTTTGCTCACAGGAAAAGCATCTTAGTTTGCATTTGTATGATAAGTAAATATTCCCACTTCTCTGCTGGTTTGGAAGAGAGGTTAATAGAGGTGAAACATTCAACCAGCATCTCTAACATACACATTTTTCTGTGCAAGAAATCATTATTATTCCTGCTTCATGATTTTATCAGCCTGGATGTAAGATCTGAAAAATGAAGAAAGATTTACAAAAGTGAAGATGACTTTTAGAGCAAAACAGAATTATACATTTATGATTCTGGTCAGAAAGAAAGTTAGGGCAGCCATTTCATTGAATAAACAAAGACCAAGTCATCACCTCTCTCTTTGCAATGGCCAATTTAGGATTTGCAGTTCTCATCCACTGAGACTTGGATCTTCAGACCTATCCAGGCTGGTAGGATTCAATCCAGTCAGTAGTAACATTTAGGTGGATTCTGTTTTTGTTCTGTTTGAATTACTTGTCTGAAATATTCACCATTTACATAGTTCAAGGCTCTGAACAAATCCAAACTAACTTCAGTGATTCATTTTCCTAGGACAGACTTAGTTCATACACAAGTTCTATCAGAACTTTATCAGTGACTTAGGTTGGCTTGATATGCACAGGACAAAGAAAACATACCTGAGGATGTTAGAACCTGATTTCCTTAATTCACATTAAAACCAAACGTACAGTGTATTGTAGCTAAAGAAATCTTTGATGTTGATAGCAGAAGCAATAAAATATGGGTCTAATCAAAATGACTCAATATTGAACACTAAACCCTGCAGTACCCAATTCCCCATTTCTGTTTCTGGTGAGGAATGCAATTTTCAAAGGTATAACCTAATCTGCAACCTTAAATAACATATTTATTAAAAAGAAAAGGTTGATGGCAAGGCATCTAAATGCTGTTCTTTTACTGGGTGATCTTAGCTTTGAATCCATCAGTAGTAGTACAGTAGTTACATGGTACAGTTTTATTTAAAAACAATCAGGTCTGCAGACTCAGAAAAAAAACAAAGTGGTTGTGCTTGTCAGAAAGCAATAAGCTTGGGCTTGGTATCGGGATGATCTTCCTTTTAAAAAAGGATTCATGTGTTTTGTTTTGAACGTGTCATTTTGATTTGTCTATGTGTCTCTTCTTGATTTGCCTTGAAAAACCTTATGAGGGACAAAGAGAGACCTTTTTGGGATGTCTTGTCACATCTTGGTGTCCACCCTGTTTGCTAAATAAGTGACCTGTCATGCTTGTGTTAATTCACTCAGACGAAGACTGAAATTCATTTTGAAGTTCATATTTCAGCATTTTTCTTCTTGAGTTTATTAAGCCTGTTGTATACAAACAGAAAGCTGTCTGTCATAGAACAGGAAAACAACTCAAAAAAAAAAAACAACAGAAAAAACTCCCTGTCATATGCTATGGGTTGTTCCCCCTACCCCCCATTTCAGTTCAAACAAGTGTCTGTTTTGTGCTGCAGAGATTGGTACAACACCTCATCCATTTCAAAAGAGAGACTGCTTTATGAACTCATGGAAAACGGTTATTTTATACAGCAACTTGCAGATATGATCCTCTGACAAGCAGCGCTCATTAAAAGAGCATCAGCTGGCTAAAGCAGTAGTCTTGGTTGTTATTGAAGTAAGTCAGACCCTTGGGGATTTTAACACCATTTGTTCAACAAACAGTCTCATTCTGTCCAGCTGTAAAAAAAAAAAAAATTCCAATTTAAAAATAAATCTTTTGTAATGGGCTCAAGGAAATATATGGTATGGGAGGATTGAGAAGTTATCTATTATACAGGCATTCTGTTCACATCCAGGATGATTCCGCCTTGATAAACGAACAGTGACACTATTGGCAAACCTGGGATTTGAAGTAATGGTTCATTAATGCAACTGCACACTAAGTAATGTACTCGGGTGTCAGCGTTCTGCTGGGTTTTCTACCTCATTGTAATGCTCTTTTTCCTCCTGGATATGCTTAAAAATATCCTGGCACTCCTGTCAATATATTAGTTTGAAAAATGTCACCATGGGCCTGGAATTGTTGTGTGTATATGTAACTGTGCATTGACACTTGCATTGGCTTGATGCATTCTGGTGATGTGAGTTCAGTCTCCTGTAGAGATCCAAATTATGATACGATTGCGCTGAGCTTACAGACTTCTCTCATGCTGGGATGGAGATGGTGTGAGGAAGTAAAATCACAAAACAGCAACATGTTCATACTGCACGGCCTGAATAGCTCTTCCAACTACACACAGCGCACATCCTGCTCTTATTTGGAGTGTGGAGATTAGATATGGCTGAGCTGGGGATGTGAGGTATTCAGTTCTTCCCTTTCACTGAAGAGATCCTTTTCCTTCTGGTCCAAGCTTCCACCATCCCTTCCTTCCCTCTTTTTTCAAGTCACTTTCAGCAGCTCCCACATCTACCTGTCAGGGACCAAATGTCTAATGCAACAGTTTGCATAGCACGTGGCTGTGTTCCAACAGGGTGAATGCTCAAATGCCCCGGCAATAATATTTCAGTGTGTCAGTTAGGATTTAGGATCTATTTGAAAAAGACAATTGGAATTGGTACTGCTGGTAAGGCAAAATTTTAAGTCCACATACAGTAGGGAAGGACTCAGCATCAAGGGGAATGACATCCAAAAGGGACAGACTTAGTAATTTATACCATCTGTCACCTATAGATGACAGAAAGTTGATTAAGCCATCTTTGTGCTATCAGAGGGGAAAAACACATTTTCAGCACAATTATGTAGCATCATGTTTAACTGTTTTCATGTTTGTCAGCAACAATTATTAGTCTTGGATTGCGTGTATAAATTTATTGTGTGAAGAACTCAGAAAAGGTGTGTGTAGTTGTTTCAAATATGTTTCATTAGATTTTAATTTGTAGACTGATGTGACAGGTGCAGAATAAAGTAACCTCGTGCTTTCTGCCCCAGGAAATTCTTGGAAATCAGATATTTCCAGATATTTCAACTCAGTGGGATTCACGCTGCAATGTATTTTAAATTATGAAGAACCAAGTATTTTGCTTGCTGTTGTCCACCTGTATTATACTCTTTGATTTACTCCTACAGCAAGAATGTATAGATCACTTCTTATCTTCTTAGCTTAGTGCATCTTACACAGAAAAATCAGGAAGGAAATCTCAAAGGCAATTATGTCAGAATTAAACAGATGCAAAGAATCATCAAATGCATTCTGGCCTGACCCAGAGGGACTGTTTGAAATAGTTTGAGTTCATGCAAAAACTCACCTCACATGGACTTTTTGAAGGAACATACAAGTCTCTGGTTGGGATTTTTTGATATTTTAGAGAGTTGCTCAGTTTTCCGCAGCCCTATGAAGACATTACTAACAGTCAGCAGCTCTCCTTTGCTCGTGGCTACTGACTGTAATCCCTTTCCCCTGCCCCCACAGGTAGGGAACCTGAACAAATATCCACTGCAGTTAATGGGATCATCTTAAATCCTTCAGAGGCGACTATACTACTCCATTAACCCACTGGGGACTAGTCGATTGTAACAGAAGCCAGAGTGTGGTTCAATTCCTAACCTGTCTCAATTGCCACAATATATCTTAGGGCACCATTTACCAACGCATCTTTGCACACAAATGAGGCCGAATGCACCGAACCAATGAAGATTACTGTTCAAACTGTAAAGCACATCAAGGAGCATGCCTAACTAATTCCATCACTGGGCTAAGATCATGCTGTATATCTGACAGTAAGCACAATCTTTCCATCTTGCCCAGAGGGACCTCCACTCTTATCATTTGGCTTTTAGCATGCAGCACCTATGAAATAAAAACACTTAGCAAGCTGCAAACATTAAGGGTGCGTTTGAAAACTTGTTCCAAGCCCAGATATCTGATATTGAATGTGCTTGGTGGCACACTGCAAGCAAGAGCAATTAAAAAAAAAAAAAAAAACAGAAAAAAAAAAAACCACCAGAAAAAAAAAAAAAAAAAACACAAAATGAACGTACCATTATTGACCTGATTTTTTCTGCTGTGCAAGGTGCAGGCTTTTCCCCCTGAGGTACCTATGCAGTTCACATGGTTGGCTGTAGTCTGAAGGCCACTGAACTAGAGAACAAGCTGATTGATTTCCTATTTGAATCCAACAGCATTTTAGTGGCATTAGATATTATTTAATGACTCTGATTACATTTTAATGAAAGGGCCAAAAAAAAAAAAGGCCCCAGCCAAAAATAACAGCAACCACCTCACCCCTAACCAGTAGCATAGTTCTATCTATGAAGCAAGCACACTGTCTGGTTGCAATGGAGGGTCACTTCTTGATTAAGCAGAGTGTCAAGAGTATTGATAGCATCTTTTCAGTATTCTGGGGAGCAGCCATCAATAAAACCCTAACAGAGTACAATGGCTTCTACTCTCTTTTTATTAATCATGAAAATATATTTACAGTTGGAGCGAAAGTACATTGTACAGAAGCATCAGTTCTCTCTGCTCACATCCACGTTACAATCCCCTTTCATTTTACAGGAATTGAAGTCTAAAATGGAAGTCAGTTCACATGAATCTTCCTGTTGAAAACAATTATTGTTACCAGAAATCTTCAAGGAAAATCAAAACAAAGCTTACTGGCAAATCAAAATGACAAGTTCAAAACAAAAGCAGATTAAAGCTTAAAACAAAAAAACAAACAAACAAAAAAATCCACAGATCTATTTCCTTTACCAATTCCAACTTATTAAAGAAAATTCTGACAAGCACAGTCCTGTTATATGTACAGCTGCCTGAATCCCCATTCCTTGTCATTTTATATGAAACTGCATCAAGAAATTACCCTTTTAATGGTGCTAAATGGGAAATGTCTCAAGTATATTGACTTTAAAGATCAAATGCAGGCGAGCAGGACACTAGTTTAGTTTTTTTTTTTTTATAGTAAAATTCTCCTCTCATTTCTGGACCACAGCTGTTGGTTTGTTGGCAGATTGTTTTACTTGTCCAGAGGAAGGAGAATGTGGGCAGTATCTCAGATTTTCAGGGCAGAGCAGAGGGGACAAGCTTTCTCCTGCAGATCTGCAATATGTGGTGTGGGTCAGATAGCCAAGTTTGCCTGTTCATGAAAGCCATGTAAATAAAAATCCTTTCCCTCAAAAGACAGAGATTTTTTTTTTTTCTGGAAAGAATTTGCTGCACCCACTCACTGTCGGGTCTCTGAGTTGCTTGTTTTACCGATCCCAAGAGGTGCAAATCATTTCCTGGGACATGACCTGCTATGGTATGCAGCTCCTCATGGGAGACATTCAGCATCTCACGTGAGTTGGCCCTTAACATACAGAGGCAGAAAAAGAAGAATTAAACTAAACTAAACTAAAATGCTTGCATGGTTTATGTGCATGAAAAAAGGAATCCTTCTGAACACATACTGCAGAGGGTGAGGAGCCAGAGAAACAGAGTTCCTAACTAGAAAGGGAAAAAAGTTCTATCTCCTATGTCAATCCCATGGCAAATATTTGCAAGGACTAAGCAAGCATATTTAATTGGCTACTCTTTTTGTAAGCAGAAGCCATAGATGTTCATCTTCAAATCTGATTTCATACCTTAGCTGTCACTGAGGAAATTAAACATTCAGCAAGTCACTCTCTCTGTCAAATATGGAGACAGTCGGCAAATGTAGGCCATAAAGGTAGAGATTAATTACCGGCTGTATGAATTGTTGCTGCTTTCCTCTGTCAGTTACGTCACGGTTAATCATGGAGTGAACTCCTGAGAGTTTTGGATCTTTCCTCCCTGCATTTTTCACAAATAAAAAGCAAACAAACATAACCAGAGGTCATTCTAAGCTTTCTTTATCCACTGTCAGGAGAAAGTTCTGGGAGTCACAGCAGATCTCTCCATGAACATAGTTTTAAATGTTTTAATCAGTTTCTCAAGATGATTTAAAGCTAACAGATCAAGCCATGGCATGATTTATTTTATGAATTTGAATAATATTTATGCACACAACTACTTCTTGTAAAAGAATTTCTGGCTGCTATTTGTAGGTGTTTCTTGCTCTTTTGGGCTTAGAATGGTTTACACTGGGCTCTGTAAGACTTATCATACATGGCACAGAGCAAAGAGAGATATCAAAAAGAAGAATGGAAGAAAAGTATATACGGTAGATCTATCTTCTTAGTCGTAATTACTGAGCTAAGCCATTCTCAATCTGAGGCCATGCTGTACTGGGTTTCTACCAAAAGGATCAGTTACAGAAGATAAAGGCGGAATTTCACAAAAAGGTAGAAATATGGCTTGCTATTAAAAAAACCCCACAATATACGAACCTCTGTTGGGCAGCCAGCAACATACCAATTCTACTCTAGCACTTTAGAAATGACTAGCATCTCAGTTTGCTCCACAGTTTTAGAAGAAGTGTTATTACAGTTATTATTCATTAAATAAACCTAGATATCAACATTAGCCAATATCTACACAGAATTTCCCACAGGAGAATAGATGGATTACTGCAAAAATGTCATTAAGGTACATAATAGCTCAGGGAATGAAATCCTCACAAACACTGGTGTAGGACACTAGAGGCACAGTTTTAAGTTTGTTTTGGATGACAAGGATGGTCTAATCCGACTCCTATATGAGGAAAGGAGTCTCTTTCTGTCAACTTTGACATGTAGGACAAAATCCACCATAAGCAGATAGACAAGGAAACTATTCACACCTGTTTTCCATCAGTTCTTTCCTCCTTACAGATAGTTATGGTCACATTGTAATTAGCACAGTGTCTGCCAACACCCCTGAAAGAACTTTGCAAGAACAAGTATTATTTTCACACCAACATTACAGAGCCATAAATACCTTTACAGAAGTATTTTCTTTCTTTCATCTAAGGAACAGTATGTTAAAAAAAACTGCTTTGGATCAAATGACAACTCTTGCTGACAGAACTGAAGGAAGACCTCAAGAACTTTGATTTCTATGTGCTGCTCTTCACTTAAAAAAAAAAAAAACTTTAAGACTGCATTAATTAAGAAAAAAAACATATGAATAATTGCATCTAATGACATGACCAAAATCATATTTAAATGAGGTAGTCAGCATTGGTTTGTACTTGACATTGCTCAGTGATATAGCATGGGTATAAGACAGCAGTCTTCACAGTTCTGTGTCAGAACAAGCCATTTGTATCATTTGTATTGACTAAGATAACAGCTTCTCAACCTTACACTGGAAAGACTGGCAATGTGTGAGATAAACAAGACAGGCTGCTCAGATAAAGAATAAAAACTAGCAATTATTGAGGGTCTGTTGTTTGAGTTTGCTAGACATAAAACTGAGTAAGAGCATCACCATCTTTCTTTCCTGCATCATGGAAGATGACTGGGGCAAGATCTCTGTTGTTTCTTGCCTACTGATACAGGGGTATTGTATTTGCAAAGAGTTGTGGGAATATAACAGAGGCTGGCAAATACATTTGTCTTCATCTGGAAGGCAATCATACTAAAAGAAGATAAACAGCTAAAGCTGCTACAGGGGTTTTGTCAGTTCTGCTGGAGGGAGGAAGAGGTTACATGAAAGAGGGGACTTTCATTGTTTAAAGCAGAGAAGAAAGAGTCTCAAAAGCAACATATTTGGTATGTTTAGACACGGATTTACAGAAACACAAAAACCACCTGTTTTGCTACCTGTGTTTCAGTTCAGCTCTTTAATATCTGGCTGGCAAGCTCCATAGCCCTGTGTGGGGTTCAGCAAGGCTACAGTTCCAGCACTTCTTTTCACTGAAGGGAATCTTGATCTGACATGAACCTCCTTTTCATACCTACTTTCTTTATGTGATTGCAATTAGATCTAAACCTCCCTGCAGGTGTTTTAAAAATTCAAACCTTAGCGTAAATGTTCAAACCTAATACATAATATTTGGCTGTAGACTAACTCCTTGTTGTGGTTTAGCCCAGCAGGCAGCTAAGTGCCACACAGCCGCTCGCTCACTCACTCTCCCCAGGTGGGATGGGGGTGAGAATCAGAAAGGTAAAAGTGTGAGAGTTCATGGGTTGAGATAAGCACAGTTTACCAGGTAAAGCAAAAGCAGCGCGCGCAAGCAAAGCAAAACAAGGAACTCATTCGCTACTTCCCATGGGCAGGCAGGTGTTCAGCCACTGCCAGGAAAGCAGGGCTCATCACACGTAACGGCTTCTTGGGAAGACAAATGCCTTCACTCCCAATATCTCCCCCTTTCTCCTTCGCTACCCCAGCTTTTATTGCTGAGCATTATGCCCTATGATATGGAATATCCCTTTGACCATCCTGGGTCAGCTGTCCTGGCTGTGTCCCCTGCCAGCTCCTTGTGCACACCGAGCCTCCTCGCTGGCAGGGCAGCACAAGAAGCAGAAAAGTCCTTGGCTCTGTGTAAGCACTGCTCTGCAACAGCTAAAACATCAGTGTGTTATCACCATAATTTTCATCAAACATCCAAAACACAGCATCAGGTGACCCTTCACGAAGAAAATGAACTCTCCCAGCCAAAACCATGACACTCCTGCCTACATGATAGCCTTAATATATAGATACTTACATTTTAAATAAAATAATTCATTTAGTTCTTCACTAGGCTTACTGGTAACTAAAAAACTACTAGGTGATAGTAGGTTTGGAGGAAAGAGGCTGTATTCTGGGCTGCAAGGGCTACCATGACATCCAGCCACTCCTGTGAGCTGCATATCCCTGATTTGGCATGGCAGGAAGTACGTGTCATTCAGGCTACAACCAAATGAAGACCGGAGTATTCCCATGTATGCTGTTATGACCGTAAAAATAACTAATTGGCTTATTAACTGACAATAAGATTCTGCTAGTTGGGCTTGTCCCATTTGATTACTCACTACTTCTGTTTACAGGGATCTGGGGACTATTGTTACCCACCATATCAGTCATTATGAATACACACTGAAAAACATTGAAAATATAGGACATTTTCCTCTTTCCAATCAAGCTATTATGGTTACATGTTTTCACCTTTTCTATTATCCTAATAATATGAATTGCTATGATATTGGCATAAATAGAATCTCTCTTTTTTGCCTTATTTTAACAATTAGGCAGCTTTCAGGCTTGGCCATAGGGCCATCAAAATTAATTGCAATATGACAATAGATGTCCTGGGTGGGATGAAAAGACCTAAAGCACAGCACGGTACTATTAGGCAATAAGGCTGAATTATTATAGTTGTAAGTTTGTATCATACACAATCTTAAAGTGAGGCATTTCAGCACATACCTGGCTAGTTACATTCCTGACAGGCATATGCATAATGAATTTTATTCAGTCCACAGTGGAGAAAGGTTCACTGGTTATTTCTAATTCTTTTCTAATTCTGAAATAGATCCATGTAATTATTTTAAAACTGCATCTGAAATAAGCCGATTGTTTCAGCACCTGTTTCTTATACAGAAAAAAAAATGTGGGGGGAGGAAAGAAAAAGAAACACCACAGAATTGGCATCTTGACTGGATTGCAAACTTACTCAGACATCATTGGGATGTCTGAAAGGCCAGGCACTTAACTTTCTTTGGTACAGATTAATTAGCCAGCTGTGACTCCTAGGTCTCTATTTTTAAATAATGACTGCATAAATCTCCAAAGACAAGAATCTACCACTGCTACATTACACACAGCCATGGCTGCAAGTTATTACTACCAGTGGAAATTCAAGTTTGCAGGAAACTGATGTAAAGCTTTTCCATGAAGAGTAAGAAAATTAACCCTGACACCGATATAATTCCACTCGGGCTCACCCCCGTTTCTGATATAACACTACAGCAAATTGCATCCTCATACTTCTCATACAACTATGACACTGGTAATATTAAATAGTAAGGTGCCTGCATTTTAGCTAGAATTTATACTTGTGAAAAGGCAAAAGCCTGGGAAATGTGGCAGTAAGCAATTGCAGGTGACTTTGTCCCAAGGCTCATGAAAACTACATTACACACATTCATACATGGATACTTTTAACTTCAGTGAAGGTAAGCAGAACTCTTGCCATTTTTCAGATTGTTTTTGTATACTTGTGCTTATTACCATTGGGCTTCCAGCTCCCTCCCATTCTGAGCAGATGCACTGAAGTAGGTTTAACTACCTGCAGGTTTCAGATAAGAGTTGTTCCTTTTTCCACCTCAGGTTCGGATTCCCTCAATTCATGTAAAATTTCTGTCTGCAGTCATGGTAAAGACAAAGTGCAAGATGAAAGGAATAGCTGTCTGCAGAGTAAGCCTCGATAACTTCACACTACACGATATGATCACCAGCTGGGATAGCATTCAGGATTCAGGTGCTGTTTGTAAACATGATTTTTAACGAACAAATAATCAATAGAATTGCCATATCATTAAACCTGGGGAGAGGGAGAAGATATGAAACACTCCAGAGCTGATCTATGCTGCAGTATTAAGTGAATTACCAACACTTTGCAGTAGGTTTGTCTCAAGGAATACAAAAATAACTCAGCTTTGAAACATCACAGTAGTTACTTAATAGGCGCAAAAGATCAACAGATAATTACAGCGTATTTTGGTAATTACAGTGAATACGATTTATGGTATATTTTAATTACCATAGAGAGCCTAGCATGAAGGAAGAATACTTAAAAGTCAAGATAAATATATTAATACTTCATCTATAAAAATAAATCCATTAAATAACATGTACTTCACTGATACATGCAAGAAACTGCAAAGCTACAGAAGAATAGCCCTTTTCCATTTATGTCAGCTACTACTACAGCTGATGAGTTACAGGGTGATCTCGCTGTGTGGCAGATGCCGTAGCACAGTTATGTTCCCTGTCATGAGCATATACCTTTAAGACATCCAAAGGAAAGAAAACACCTAGTGCTTCACTTTAAGTAGGTGACACCAAATGCTATTTTCTTCGCATTATTTCAGCCTTATGCAAATTAATTCCAACACTGTTGTAGGTGAGTCTCTCCTCAATTATGCAAACTTTGGTCTTCAGTATAGAGGTCATTATGTGACACACAAAAATTGTATAGTAATGAGGTTATTCACATTCTGTTACAGTGCATAAGAATTGAAAGCTAAAAGTGAAATTAACTTTCTTCCTGGTCTTTTTTGTCTTCATATATTTAGGCTAATAACACAGTGGTATGGTATGCCTGGGATACGAATATTTTAGAACACAGCATCATACCAATATCACAAGAGCAAATATCATAGTGGGGAGTATTGCATTAACACCCTGCTTCTGAGCTCCAGGAGATGAATTTCATATATAATACAGTGTGATGTTTACCAATTCATTACAGTGACCTCGCTTGTTACTTCCTTAGAAAACTGCAAAAATGAGAATGTCACACATATTTGCATTCAGGAGGTTACTGTGTATCACTGCACACTTCTCATGCTGTCTAAACAAAAGTCTGCTTTCTGCTGTCAGTCTAATGGTTCAGCTGCTAACCCTATCTGAACTGCCTTTGGGAGGCATCAAGGGATTCTAGATACTGGTAGCTTGAGGCACAAAGAAGACAAAGCACTTTGTTCCCTAAAGAAAGAGAAAAGCTGCTGTCAGGTCAGTGCATATCCCACAGGATCTTCCTCTGGAAGTTATTAGAATAGGCTGGAAGTGTGACTACAAGCAAGAAGAGATGGCAGAGGATGGCTGCCGTGGGAAGCTGGAAGCACAGGAAAGGGATTGATGAGAACAGGATTTCAGATTAGGAAAGTGCCTTAGCTCAAACTGATTGAGAACGCATCTTCAAGGACAAAAGACCGTATTTGCTACATGCATGGATAAGGACATCCACATGCTGGCACCTCAGCTTAAACTGTCAACTCGCTATTTTGTTGAATCTTCCTACACCTAAAATAATAGTTTGTAACGGTCTTGCTGTCTTTAAAATAAATCTCTAGCTACAACCAAAAAAAAAAAAAAAAAAAAGGACTAAGACTCTTTTTTTTCCCCTAAATGCACATTACAATCTGCTGAAATCTATAAAGCCAGGCAAAGTTTGTAACTCTATTTTAGAGTGACATTCCAGCCTGGACAGGGCAAATAGCCTAGCACCTTAATTTTGTGGAATATCATCAGCTATGTAGAACACTTAGTTCGCAGAGGAAAGAGAAGGGCTGTGGTCAGGCCAGCTCATATCCCATGAGATCTCTTTCTGGGAGTTATGAGGATGTGCTGGAAGCAAACAGGGACAGAAACTGATTTCCATTTTGTGGGAATTTTTGACAGTCCAAAATTCACTTTCACTGCAAACTAAAAATGATGACTGCCAAAGTAACACTTCACAAGGTGTGCCATCAGACATCTTTTATCTTTAAATTTCCACTTCAAAATAAGTTTTGAATTTTCATTTATTATTTTTCCAGTAAAACAGCAGTGGTCTGTTATGCACTATTTTGTGTGTACTACAAATATGACCTAAAAGACATGCTATATTCAGAATATGGATATGGCTGATTAATTGTCAGTAAAAGCTGACATTTTCCTCTGCTTTTCTGAATGAAGGATACACCTGCGTAGCACAGAGGATTGTAATGCCAAATAGAGATATCCAACTTGAGCTAAGAAGTGAAGTGCAAACAAGTTCCATGTCTCCTGTCTGCATGGTAATAAAACAGTGCAAGAAATGCCTAGCCAAGTGGCCTGACCTTCTAAAGTAATGAATACCCAGCAGCTACCACTGAAGTTGCTGTACCTCAGAATTCATTTAAACTAAAGCCATTTATTAAGGGGAAGATTTTCACAAGGAAAACATCAGTTATGGGAACAGAAATGCCAGGCATACCTTGGGAAATCTCCTCACTGTCAAACTCTGGAGTGAACATTTAACTTTTGGTACCTAAGCATATGTGCCTTAGTTATATTTATTTTTGCTCTGTTTTATACACAATGGTGGACAAATGAAAAGTAATTTTTAATTTGTGGTGACACTAACTCTTTTGGGCCACACAGAAGTCAGAACTCCTAATTCAGCATTTATTCTCTTCCCAGTTCACCCTCTTCTCCTCTTGTAGGAGATCTGTAGCCCTGTCAGTATGTGCAAGAAAAATCGTGACATAATCCTGTTGCATAAAATGTTCTTTTTAAAGACCAGTCCTTACAAAACAACCTCTTTTGCGACTTTCTGGGGAGTCACAAGGGGAAGAATCCCATCAAATCTTAATGCACCTTCCTGAATTTCTCAGCTTTTGGGAGCTAATAGATGTTCTCTGACTCCTTTGTGTGAAACGCCAACATATTTATGTTGAGATCTAGGGTCTGAGGTTGAAGCATTATTACAAAAGCAGCAAAGTAGCAACAAGTTCTGAATGCAATTTGCTGTGAGACAGAAGTACATTCTGTTCCACTTTTACACTCAATGATCTTTACATGCTGAATGCAATACCATTATCACATCTATTTGAATTCTTTCTCCGCTGAGGCACAAAAGAAACAATTCTTAATCACACAGCCAACTTAGACCTGCAAGCCATCAGGATACCAAAGTTTCCTTCTGTGTTGAAAGGGCTGCACCATGAGAGATGTGGAGTTGAAGGAGAGCTATTGTTTAGCTGCAGGACAAATCCTGTACTCTACACACTGCAGACTGGCAGAGTGCCCAGCCCTGGGCTGCTCTGCTCACACTATCAGTTCAGTATAGCTCCAAACCGAGAGAATTATTCTGTATCTGGAAAAAAGAAACTTCTTGCTAAGACCATGCCAATCATTCAGCATCTTTCCAGTGGTGCTCAGTGTGCCACTACTGAGTACTGAGGTCTGGAGCAACAGCGTGTGGGTGAGGGTGCAAAACTGTTGTCTCACTTGACTGTATTCTTTACCTTACTTGGCCCAGGCAGGTTAGAGACGGCTTCTGCTTGTCATATTTGCAAGAAAGGATCTGTTTCCATTAAGAAATAGTCTCTGAAGTCACTAAGCCTGTGTACTCAAGTGCAGGTCCAGCTGAAATTTGGAAATGAGAGAATGTGTTGTAATTGTGTCTAACACTGAGGGAGGGTCTACCAGGGAAAAATCTGCCTATGCTCCTCCAGCCAGGGTGGGAAGCAGAAGAGATTACAGCCAGCAATTCTCACTGCTCTCATCCCTGAGGATTTTTGTGCAGGAGTCTCAAAAGGGATAGGGTCTTTGTTCTGCATAGAGAAGCAACAATAGCTTCACTAGGACAAAATCCTGGTATAAACATGCTCTGCTGTAAAAAGTACCTTGGATCAACGTGGCTCTTTGTACTGTCAAATACCAGGAGTACTGCATTGCACCATTTTCACTGGTAGATCCAGCATAAGCCAGATGCTATTTCAATACTACCAGAAGTAGAACTAAGGCTTATGTGCTATACTGGTGTTTTGCAGGGCGGTGAAACAGTGGTGATGGGGAGTTCCCATAAATGGGTAGTTTCAGAGGTTCTGGACCTAAACGAACCTTTCCCTGAATCCATTGGACTGGGAGGTGCCAAACTTATCTATTCAAAAATTAAGGCAACTTTCTCATCACAGAACTTGGTTATATATTACCCATTCAGTGACTTTTTGACTGCCTTCCATCTAAGATAGTTCCTGTTTCCTTCCTGTGCCTAGTGCTAAAGCTACAAGCTTGTGTTTGCCTTAATATCTGTAAATTACAGGGTTTTGGAGAATGAGCTTAGTAACTTCTAAGCCTAAAAAATTCTTAGTTCAAACTACATCCCTAACTTTCCTAATCAGTTGCTCTGTCATTCAGATACTTAAAAACTTGTAATCTGATACATTCTTCTGCAAATTACTGTGATGATCTCTTCATTACAATTAAAGAACCTTCAATTCATTCCATCATACAAGAGGGGAAAGACCACACTCCAAACATGCACCCTTTTTTTTAAGGTCAACTGCTTGTGGGGCAGTTTCACTACATGGTTATAAGACTACAATCTTAAACCTTTGAGTTGAACTCTCTTCCATTAGTTCTGGATTCTACCCCACTACTGGCATTAATATGCAAAAAGTCTGCTAAAACAGGCAATTTTTATCACAACTATTAATGAAATGCAACATCATAAACAATAAAGTTTAATTAGTAACTAAAGTGTCTATGGCAATTAAATAAGAAGGAAGTGTTCTGGAACACAGCAGGATGGATTGCACCTTGAGTAATTTACATTTCAAATGAATTTTAAAGATGTTATTGATGGAAGTTTGGGGGAAACTGAGATTTTTAGAAAATAAGATATTGACTCTATGACACTCAAATACATAACTTGGCTGAACATGAACTTGGTACTGGAACTGCAGGTGGAACTAATGGGAGAAGCTAATAACGTGAACTGCACTGAAGAAACATTAAAAAAATAAAAACTTAAGAGAACCTAGTGCAATGACATAACTCATTAGTGTTAGGCCAAAATAGCATTTCAAATTAAAGAATACATCTTCAATCATGTGGTAAAGAAAAAATACTAATGCATTTCATGCCTGAGTATTTGAAACTGAATACAGCTGCTTACTATACAGTCATAACTCTACCTGAAACACTGTAATCATTTAAGATTCAGAGCAAAGGTCTTATTTCAAGACAATTTGGGAATAACTTAAGTGGACAAGTGGTGGAACACTGTCTACTTGTTTCAACTCACAGTTCATTCCACTTGAATTATTCAGCCCGCAACAGCAAAGCTGGATAACTGTCTAGGTAAGAACAAAAATAGAGGAAAAGAACCAGGCGGCTGTGACTTGAGGCCAAGATTTCTCCTCTATGACAGGACGATAAAGAAAGCATTAGCTTCTTCTGCAGAAAAAATCAGTGAAAGACAGATGGAAAAAGAATTATCACTGGCTGATTCACTTGGAAAGTTTTTCAGCTCTGCACAGGCTGCCCTGAAAGCAAGCGAATCCTCCTGAGTTTGGAAGAGGACAGGGTCACCTCCAAACCAGGCTGGTCCTCATGCACCTTCCCACCCAGTCTGCATCAAGGCTCACTGTGACCTCCCTGGGAATGGGTGCTCAAGCATGCTGAAACATTGCTGGTCCCGGTACAGTGGCTGTGACTGTGCAAACTGCGCCCCGAGCCCTGCAGAGAATATCCAGCTTTTGAGCTATCCACGAGGAAATTTCTAGGAAGAGGTAAATTCCTTGTCTGTGGGGTACAGGAATTTGAGTTCTTCCTGCTGACATTAGAGATTGGAGATTCATTTTTATGATATTAAGAACTGAAAAACATTGGGTTTGATTCTTGCATTTCACAGGCTTTCTGTGAAGTTTTACTTTTCAGACCAATTTAATCTTTAAAACAGTCTGCCCTCTCTGATTGCCCTTGAGTTCAGGGATTTTTTTTTTTTTTTCTTCCTGTTGTTTTCTCTTGTCCTCCTTGCTATCCCATGCTCAACATGGCAATCTTAGTAAAATTTAAGACAAAAAATACTGGGCTTTGGTGCTATATTAGAATTTCACTTGGTTTCATAAAGATCCTTGGGATAGTCTACTTTCTCCTAAGGGAAGAGGTGAGTAAACAGAGCAAAATGTATTTGTCAACAGCTTCATAAATAAAATCTCTTGACACTTCTGCTCCTACTCACATCCCTCTTTGTTTGCATATTTACAAACATCCTGGCATTGAAAGATAGGATTTTCAAAAGCATTCTGGTGTTTGTTTGCTCTGCTGCTAGTGCAATAGGAGGTAAAATGCCCCTTACCTAATGGGAGTCCTGATAAGCCTTCGCTTATAGTAAACCCCATCTCCCAGGTTTTTCTTCCCAAGAATGTTTGCACAATGAGCACCACAAGAAGCTCCTATCTTAGCCCAAGAGATGTCTGCTACATGGGGTAGATTGTACCTGGAATATCTGCTGCTGTCCAGCAAGCCACAGGCAGGGGCGCTTTCTGCTACACAGCCTTGGCAGGTGACAAACTTCTCTCTCACTTGCTCCTCATTATTACAAGGATACAGTGCCAGTAGCTTTCTTCTGCGAGGTACAGTGGGCAGAGTGAATATCCTCAGATCCTCACTTCTGAGAAATGCTTTGCACTCTAACATTCATATCTGTGCTACATGAAGGCAATGCAAAGTGAAAAACCGTGAAAGCAGAAATCCAAATGTGTTATTCAAAGGCTTGAAGTTTTTTCTTTATGCTCTTCTAATATCTCTGAAATGAAACGACACTAGATCTTTTTAACTGCGCACAGAAAACCTGATCTCGCAAGTGCTGGCTGCTCCCCTCCTGGTGCTGAGAGCTGCTCCCATTGATTTAGAGCTTCAGTGCTCAACACATTTGCTTGGTACCTGCGGGACCAATCTCATCATTTATATTTTTATTATTGCAAGGTGAAAGAGAAAACTGAACTCTCAGAGTTTGTATTGTTAATATGTGGAGTGGCCACAGAGC
The DNA here is from genome assembly GCA_013399475.1 of Chauna torquata. Lineage (NCBI taxonomy): Eukaryota > Metazoa > Chordata > Aves > Anseriformes > Anhimidae > Chauna > Chauna torquata. The sequence continues at coordinate 70,960 of VXAL01007864.1, forward strand.
TGACTTTTGGAGCAAAGCTTAGCAACTGGAGGGCACATGCAAATGTCTGCATACTAAGTGGCCGAGAGCTCGTTTTTCCTTGAACTCAAACTTCAGTCAAATGACATGACATATGGAAATGGCTGCTTCAGGACTGGCTCATTAGAGCTCTTAAGACCTCTGACTCATCTACCATTTTATATGCAAAAGCTTCCACAACTTTTGTAAATATTAAACAAAATAATTGAGTGCGCACAAATGTATAGGCAGGTTTTCAGATAGCTTGGAAAAAAGCACTCTTGTTTGTTGCCACAAAAAACAACTTTTTTCTTCTGTGAATGTCAGCATGTTATGGGCAGGGGTGAATTCTGATACATACCAAGAGACCACTATATGATCATTCAGCCCTGTGCGGATGAGGGAAGACAGCACCTTATGAGATCTAAACCAGGAAACGTCTACATTTTGCAAAGGGTCTTGGGTCTTTAAAATGAGCTAAATCTAAATCTTGACTCTGCAGAACACTTGCCTTTGAGATGTTTTGCTACCAGGTAGGCTCAGGTCCGAGGTCTAGGGTTGAATTTTTTGTTCCCTGATACCTGTTTCTTCCTTATGCACAACAATGCAACAAACAGGAAGAAAGGCTGCCTTATAATTAGAGCACAAGGAACAGCATGGGGAGGGAGGATACTCACACAGCTTAATTGAGACACTTTTCCCCAGGCTTTCTACAGCCATTGAAGAGAGAGAACTTCAGAAGGCAACCCAGGGCCCCTAAGTAGGCCTCTATTTTTAAACACCTCTCTCTCCAATGACTCTCAAAAGGACTCCAACAGCTGTAAAAAGAGGCTTTCTCTCCAAGAAGGAGCAAGAAAGCCAAGTCTTCTAATGTAGGGCTCTAATTAGGAGTTTAAATCTCTTTAGCTGTTTCTGCTTATTCCAGAAGACCGTGTGCCTGACAAAAAGCAGGTGCCTCAGTTTTCTCATCTGCAAAATGGGACAGCTGCTCCCCTTTCCATCCACAGGCTCCAGGGCTGTGAGGCTGATGGTGAAGTCTGTGAAGCACTGCAGCGGTGCAACAGGAATGCAAAACAAGGAACAGGCTGTGATGTGTCACAGCACACTGCATCCTGTCCCTAGCTGCAGATCCCCATAGCCAACCTGACTATATGGAAGGTTTCGCTACCAGTCCTTAGCCGCTACATACACAAATTAGAATATGAAGAGAGGTGCTGACATAAATGCTGTGCATTGTGTTGAGAGGCAGTTTTCCCTGCAGTAATGCTATCCTGGATGTAGCATAGCTATTTTAAGATGTTTTATGATTTTAAAGCATCAAAAAGGTCAAAGTTTAATAACTGTGGCGTATAATTCCCTCTACTTTGAGCTCTACTTCTAGCGTTATTAACTTATCCACAGTCTAGACATAACATGCAATGCAGCAGTTTGAGCAATGCTCTGCCAAGCTGACAGGATCAGCTTCTCGAGGGATGTAAGGGTAGTTCAGCCTCCAACTTTACTGAATCCTCTTTGGACCAAAACCTGCTAGTTGAACAAAAGTTGCCACAATGTGTCCTGTGCTGCAGCATACAAGAGATAAGAGATGTGAGATGTGGTGAACATTTGTAACTGAAAACACGCAGCTGAGTGCAAGAGGAAGCTAGTTATATTTCAGAAAATGAATGGGACAGTTCCACATGTGTAAATAGCAGTTTTCACTAATGTTGTCTAGAATAAAGAATAAATTGCTTTTGCTTCCACTGGAAGCAGATTCAGGCTTTAAATTGATTATGTTAGCTACTTTTCTTGGATTACTCTAAGAGTGAATCAAGGCCTAAGTCAAAATATCACTGTGGAGGAATCCACATTCTCACAGCATCAACACAATCAGTCCCCAAAATTCAACTAAAATGACAATTTATACCATTAACTTGGTCTTTTTTCCTGGATCTGGACTTTCTCAACTGCATCCATGGTGAGACTGATCTAAAACGCACCCAAGCCAACGAATGACCACTCTGGGTTTCAATAGTTTTTGATCAGCACCTGTTTAAATGAATTTGGACAGCCTTTTGATCTAAGAATTGATCACAGACATTTACTAATAAGGTGTTCAGCTGTGCTGTGTTTTTAAGTGTTCTTGTAATAACAGCAATATTTCACATAGGTCAGAGAGACTTGTGCCTGGCCCACAACTGGATAAGCATTGACATGTATTTTTGCACATTGAAAATTAAAACTTTGTTCCTACAAAAACTCATACATGAAATGTCGAAATTTACTTTCTGTAAACGTTTATACCAGATGTGATTGCTTGAATGTTTGCAGAGTTAATGTGAGAATTGAAAGTAAATTAATTTTAAAATTAAAATGAATATTCATAGCAGTTTTTAGTTCATATTACTCATCTAGCTTTGTTTAATAGAGAGGCCAAGGAACAAACGTGCATGGAAGCAAGAACTTAATTCCAGTCTCCTCTGCTGCTCCAATCTTTTACACTTTCTGGGCATAGCTTGCTAGTCTCCAGTGCTGGCAGTCAGAAAACCTTCATTTATATCAGAAGAGAAAGAAAATAATTTCATTTTGCTCATCCCAAGACACAAATGTGGAAAGAAATGTGGCATTTCCTAGCTGTTAAATACACTGTACTGGGGATAATCTCCCTTCCTGTGCTTGAGTCTATCTTCAGAATTAGTATTAATGCCATGACATCATGAAACAGACATATGGAAGTGTTATTTGTTTCTCATTTACCAAACAGATAAGAATATGGAAATAGTTTCAGTCCATTTGTTTGATGAGCTTCCTAAGCCAGTAATAAACAAATCAATACAATTAGTTTTGGCTCATCATCATTAGAAACCTTCACTTCTGGGATACAATTTAATTATACCTCTTGTTCCACAGCAACAGAAAACCTTTGAAAATGGACTGCTTTGCCAGCTATCGAACCAGGAGGGAGGAGCAAGAGGATACATCGGTGATGGAAGAGTTATTTTCTAAGCAGGGTGTATAACATATAAAGCATATTGTGCAATACAATTTCCCTGATAGCAAGTCTAAAATATTCCTTCCATTAAGTGCTTACGAGCAACCCAATGTGAAATCCAGCTGTAAAATGACTGTGTATATGACATGCTTCATGTGAATGTTGCAATTAATGTGGCATGCATCAATCACTCTTGGACTTGATTACAAACTCCACTAATCCTAATTGATTAATTAAGCTGCAAAGTTACATACAGTAACGTAGGTTAAAAAATCCTCAGCATATGTGTGCTAATGTCCCCAAATAGATTTTCATTGTGGAGATTAATGCTGCCACTTTGCTTTTGGCTGTGCATCTAGATTCTAACAAGTAAGGCTGGACTAAACACGGATATCCCCCAAATTAGAAATTCTTCACTACAGGAACACAGTCAGCTGCAACAATTAGAGGTAAGGGAAATGAACATCCAGATTCAAACCCTCAGAAATGCTTTTGGGAGGAAACAAGGAAAAGGCTGAAGTCTAAATCTGCCTTTCCTGGAGATCTCCTGAACCACACTTCTGTTGTGGCAATGCCCGCTGCAGAACAGCCCTCACCTCGGTGGGGAGAGCAGACAATCTCAGTTGTAGGTGCGCTGCTTGCACGTAAGAGTGGCAGCTCTCCAACACTGCCTGCCAATGCCTCAAGACTTTAACTGGTATTTACCCACCATCTCTTTGTGCCACAGTTGCAGTCACTCCTCTCTAAACCATGTCTGACAGGCTTGAAAGCAAAGATCACTCCAGAGAGGGGCAGCCGGGGTAGAGCAGTGCCAGCCTGCACAGGGAAAGGGGCCCAGATAACCTATAGCTGGAGATGAAAGAGCGACGCAGGAGAGGAGAGAAAGCTCCAGTGAGCTCCCTATCGTGGCTCCTCATCAAAGGCTAGGTTTGCCAGGCTTTTATTTGCCATGGTTTCAGTCCTCCAGGGAGAATGTGTCTAAGGTGACTTGATACATAAATAAGGCAATTGGCATCACTCAAAAAGCACTACATTCACTGCGCATACAGTACAAAGCTCACTATTGTATTTATAACAATGCATCTTTGCATGTCACATTTTAGATCGACTTGTAGGAACTTTTTACTCAATCAATAAATGTTATCTCCAAATTAATTGCTTAGATGTTTAAAAGTGTATTTCTGCTCAGTACCCACCACCACACACTAGTAATCAATGCATTCTATTGTATAATTATCATCCTAATTATCATCTTATTTTTGAATGGCACTACACGGAAAAAAAAGTCATTTTTAAAATACAGGAACTGCTGTACTTGTGCTTTGAAAAATTGGGTATATTTTAGGTTTCTATATGCAGAGTTAAGACGCCAACTTCAGAGAGTCTTTCTTTAGGTATCTTGCTGTAAACAGACACATAAAAGTTACAGTAGGTTGTCTTAGCAGAAATTCAAAACGTTGTCAGAATGACAATATGGGCACTGTAAGACACTGAGATGCAGTCCATCAAAGGCTCTGCTTTCAAAGTCCATGAGGTCGGTTTTCAGCTTCCACTGGACTCCAGCGTCATCAGAAAGAACCAATTCACACTAGAAGGTAGGTATAAAAGGAAAATTACCCTAAGCTTCCACAGTAATGCTAAAGTGATACTGCCAATTCAGTATCTCAGCAGTACAGTCCCAGAGTGAGCATCTGAAGATTTCCAGAAAATAACAGGATGTTTTAAAAGCCTCTTATATAAGCCTCTACTTTTTGCTTGGCAAAGTCTGCAAAAAATAACATGGTCTGTTTCATGTTTGTTTATGGTTACTTTTGTCATTGGGATGTCAATGCAGTCTCAAATGGAGGCATTTGCCCTCCCTAAGGTTTAACACTTTAGCTTCTCTTCCATCAGGTCTCTGGATCATAATCCAAAAGTAATGGTCTAGCATTACTTAAATTGTCATCTGGGTACAAAGCTATTAAATAGAGCTGAGCTGATAAAAAGAAAGAATTTACTAGTGGTGAAATTTATTGATAGCTGAGCTCTGTAACAAATTTATCAGTCTCTTCTATAATGTATTATCACTAGTAACTGGTGTGGCAGAATGGAGAGGGCACCGTGTTGCTGGAGCTATTAAAAGCCCATTTTTTTCCGAGGAAGTTTGCACTGTTCGGATTTTAGTGTTCAGCATTGCTGTATTGCCTTTGCAACACATTCCTCAGCCTCACAGGACATGATGCTGGCTGTAAGCCAATAAAGCAAATCCTACAAGAGGCTACAGTTAAGATGAAAGGTACATGAGTATGGTGGAGGAAATGCAAATTTATTACCACAGTCGTGCCTGAAGAGCACAGGGAGCTGAACCTTTGGCACAGTTTGAGGATCTCTCAATAGGCCTGTGCCTGCCTCAGTTGTTGCCTCTGCTGAGAGTCCAGGGGAAAAGCCAGCAGTAGCCTTAACTCAAACATCTCCACAGTGAAAAAAAAGAAATCTAATCAAAAACAGGCTGTTACACTAAAAATGTGGCAAGGCCATTTTCCAGGATGTCCTATCCTCTTTTCCTTGGAAGTTTTACAGTATTTAGTATTCTTTGAGCCCTGCTTTCTGGAATCAATTGACTAGATGGGAGGTGCCACTTTTGCTAAAACAGAAGACGTTTTCTAGCCATCATGATTTTAGAGAACAGCTGGAAAACAAACTCTGGAGGCTCAAGAGCAGGAACAAAAATTAATAGAATTCCATGCTTATCCTTCTGAAATATTATCTCCAGCCTTTAGTACCTGGAAATGACAACATTAAGACACCTCCTGACACCTCAAACTATCTCCTGCTTCTGGTCCAGAGTCCACAAAGGGTCTCAGAGGAGAAGCTCCACAATATGTGTCAGTGTGGATGCGATGACAAGCACGTGTCACTTCAAAAGAGACCTTCTTGAGGCATCTGCTGTTTTTTCCAACAGTACTGTTTCACTGCACTGAAGAGCCAAAGTTCAAAAAGCAAGAAAACCAACACACTTTGGGACTTGAAGGTAAGACAGCTGTCTGAAGGTCTGACCTTGCATGCCAGTGAAAAAATGTAAGACTTGTTACTACACATCTAGAAACCCTTTCTGAAGAGAAAATACAAGTGCATTTATTTCAGTGGGCATTCATTCAAAAGAGTGCACACATTTTGTGCTTTTATCTGAACATCTGATTATATATATGCAAAACTATTAGGTTCTGTCATCACCTTGGTAATTTTGTTGTTTTATTGTTTCTTTTAAAACAGATGATAGCTGCAAATATTGCAATAACAGGCTAAAAGCTTTAAATGCACAAAAGCTTACATATGCGTTTTCTATGGTGCGTCACAATCTGACAGCTCTTCACTGATCGGGTCACTCAGACCCACAGTTACAAAGTCCATTAGGATCTTGCAATGAATTCTGCTGTTTGATTATTCTAACAGTTTTTCCTAAGAGGATAAAGCAACATGGCCAAATTCTCTATTTCTATAATGTAGTTACAATAATAGGACCATAATTCCTATAGCAACCACTTAGCCATAGTCACATGCTGTAAAACACAGTGGATGTGAAATTCAGCAGTCATAACTTTGAGACCCCTCAAAATTAACTATATCTTGGAAAGCAGAGGCAAGCTTACCCGGGAAATTTATGCCAATGGGGATCATGCAAGTTCATCTGCAGATGCTGGTTCAAGGGACAAGTCTCATGATTCCAGAATATATTCCTCCATTTTAACCGAACCCAGGATGTTGAAAGCATGCCGCAAAGCGCAGTCCTTTACCAGTGTCTTTTTTTCCTCCAAAACTGAGTGGTTTGAGTGGATAATTGTTATGGAAATGAACAAAAAATGCCAAGAGACTGAATTCTGAGTGTCCTACTCCTGGTATCAGATCAGACTGTATTGTAATATGTAATTAATTGTGTATCTGCCCAGTGTACTCAATCAGAATGCTTTTACAAACTGAAATAAATATTTCTTGTATGTATACACCCAGATGATTGACTTACATTAGCTGTATGACCTATAACTTTGAACATCTTTATATGCAGTTAAAATCTCACGCATTCTGTTCCATCACCATAGTTTCTTGAATTTAATATGATATTAATTCAGCAAGTCACTTAAAAAGCATTTGAGGTAAAACAAACAGTATGTAAGAATGTCATCTAAAGATCCAGTAACAAGGGACAGCTCTGGTTTTATAATCTCGCTTCAGAAGAGAAAGTCTTTCACGTAATCACTCAAAATTTTAATTTCTCTGCACAGACTGAAATTCCAAATGGTTTTTGACAGTAGTAACTCTTACGCAAACCTATTTCATTTTAGTAGCTGAACATCAATTCATACCATAATGAAAAGCAAATCTTTAAAGTTGTCTCTCTCTCTCTCTCCCCCCCACCATTTAATACAAATTGATGACACAACGTGACCGCTATCACAACATCTCTCCTTGCAGATTATTTTCTTAGTTAGCTTCACACATTTAATCAAAAATGCTAAGATACTAAAATCACTTTGCTGCCTTTTTTCAATTTATCAAGACTCTGTCTCCCTGCAACTTCAGGTCAGCATGTAAGTTAAAAAATACTGGTTGAATGTGGATTGATTTGGGGGTAATAGTTATATATGAAATAGCATAAATTTTGTTTAAATCTAGTGATTTAATTTAAACAGAGGAATTTTTGAGTGCATTCATCACAGATGGTATGGTAGTTTATCTTTCAATAGGTCTCCTGTTATAAACTGTAAACTTCACTCAACAAGCTCAGTAAAACATTTATATATATAAACAGACTCCTAATTGTGTGCTGACATTTGTAATAGTGCAACAATCCCACGGATCTTTCTATTTTATTTGGCAAAGTGCTCTTTACAATATCATTCACTCTCTCTCTCTCTTGAGATATATAAAGGTTTAACTGGAGCTTTAGGATACACTGCACACGGTTAGAGAATTCATCAACAGCCAGCCAACCTCTTTATTACTCCTTCATTCCCTGGGTTTATGAAAAGGGCCGTTAATTCAGTAGGCAGCACTCTTACCTCCATCCCAGTGCTGCTGGAGTGATGGCCCTGATTCCTCCCGCACATGTGCTGCTCTGAGTCTGCAATAACTCCAGTGAAATCATCGGTAAAACTGGTCTTTGTGAGAGGAAAACGGAGCCCTTTATCTTTTGGAAAGCAAGTGTTCTTTCTTACTGTAAAGTAAATGCTTTTTCTCCGTTGAAGCTATTAAAAATGTCAAAGTGCATCTTGCAAAACCAGAGACATTTTACTTTTATGACTAAATTCCAGTTTGAATAATCACAAGAGCAAGTTAAAAATACATTTTCAACAAAAATATGGGCAACATTTTCATGAAAACATTTTCCCTCCATGCTGCCACTGTGCCAAACACACATTTGTTCTTTCCTTTCATTCTTAAATATCTATATGCTGTTTAGCAGCCATTGCGTATCATCCCAGAGGTGGCTGCATTTCACAGTGGATAAAAGAGACTCTTTTATAAATAGTAAAGTTAATTATTTCATCTTATTTCTTCATTTCCACCAAGATTAGCTGTTATAAATAAATACATTTACAGTCATCAAATACTACTGCCTAATTTCCCATTAGATTCATTCTCCACTCTTCTTTTCCATAAACTCAGACTCAGCTTTTTTATACAAAGAGGGCACATGATTTTTGATTCCACTAGGATTATGTCTTTGGGTCAAAGCATAATTGCCTACAATAAATAGAAGCATAAAAGACCGTCTTAGAAATGGTGAGACAATATGCTGGACCTGTTCAAAAGACATCTGGTGCCCCAATTCACTGATAGTAATGCTGAAGGGCATTTGTTTTCCCCTGCTATGTGAAAATTCAATTTCCTTTGAACTAGAGGGAAATCATATTTTTATCGATTAAAGAGCAAGAAAAAAAGCAGACAGATACCCAATTTTGTGGGTATCACACACAGCATCTCTGGCTTTGCATGTAGTGTACTACTGCTTTAACTAAAATACTGTTGGTCTTGATTTCTTTAGGTAGCAGCCAGATCTAGGGAGCCAAGTGTGTATCTCTGGGAAGACCAGTGGAGAAACAATTCTGAATCTTTACATTTAGAGTTAGCCTCGGGCTCTAACTATAATTCAGTAGAGCAGCTTGGCAGGGAAGGTATATACTGCTTTGTAAGGTAAGAAAGGGTCTCCACTCCCCACCCTGGCACCAGATGGAACTGATGAACTACAATTAAAGTAACATTTGTTCCATTCACAGATGAACTGGCAAACTATAAACTGTGGGGGACAAGGGCTCAGTATTTTTCTGGGAAGGAGGTATGAACAGAGCTTTTAAACACCTGCCAGTTGTGTGCCAGGTATCATCAGCACCCTTTCCACCAGCTCTGCACTCTTCTGAGTTGCTGCAGCTACCTGCCAGCCCCTAAAAAAACCACCAAGCTCTTCTCAACGTCAGTGTCCTTGTAATGGCTTCGGGACACACGTCTTCCCCTGACTGTATGTGCTTTGACAATTTAGACTCTGATCCCTCAAGGTTATTCACACAAGAGGAGTAAATGCCTTTTCAATCAGCTGTAAAGCAGTTGTGAACAGCTGGAGCAATGAAAGACAGCCTTCTAGAGCTGGATCCCCTCCATTCAACTCTCCCACAGCTGTGGAAGCTCCCAAAATCATGGGGAAGGTATGGGGATCCAGCATCCCCAACTACTGTGGGGCAGCTACAACCCACTGGGCTGCTACAAGCCAGCAAGCACTCTGTGCTGCGAGGGGGTGCGTGGTAAGGGGTCCTGGGTCCACGTGCAGAGAAGGCAGCAATGTCACGAGGATTTACTGCAGGCCTTTTCTGAGGACCCAGCCTGGCCAGCGGGCACACTCTTGTTAACAGCTTTAGCACTTGTGAGCAGCAGGAAACATTTGGAATAGTGACATTCAGTGCTGAAATCAGCTCACAACAGCTGGGAAACTTAATTCACTCCTGGATGGCAGACACAGCAAAAGGTTAGTCACAGAGACATAGGTCTGAACAGGCACTGTAAATACAATTGAGCATCAGCTTAAGGTACCTGACTCCTTTGTGATGAGCATTTCTTTTCCATCTCCTTCTTTCAGTGGGTTCACTGCTCTGCCCATGGCCCCACATTCCAAGACGGAACAAGCAATGATGTTAAGCGTTGGGTAGATTCACTCTGCAGTCCACAGATTCATCTGGCCCAAGTACAGCTCTGCGGGTCCCACAGGGTGGGATTACAAGGGCAGGACAGAGTGTGCTACAGGGAAAGCACAGATCTGTCCACATTCTCCTTGCTGAATTATGGGAGGAATGAATTTCAGAACAAAAGGCAGTCAACTAAATCTGCCAACTGTATTCATGTATTTAAGTCTACAGTACTGGTAGCTTGAATGTCCCAGCTGAGTTTAGTCAACACAGAACTGGAACAAAGCAATTTCAGCCATTTCTAAACTTAATTTTTGCACTGGAGAGATTCCAAGCAATTTTGGACAGTAATCTTACTGCAGTCAGATATGTTGATGTATTTCTATATCAAAGTGAACTCTAATATATCTAGCATGTTTGTGGAACTTCTGTATAACAACTAAAACTTCCTGACACTGTTCCCTACAACTAATTTCATGGAAGAATACTTAAAATTATAATTCCTACACTTGGAAAAGGCACTCCAGCTATCTGGCCAAACTTCTACAAATGGTCTTTTTGTACCTCTCTCATTTTTGCATGGCATTTTTTCTCTCTGTCCCAGGGTGGAATTCATTTTCAGATCCAGTTTTGTGTTGCCAGAAATAAATAGTTCTTAAGAACACCAGGATGGCAACCAGACAGAGAAGAGTATGAAAGAGCAGACTAACTTGCTGCTATATACCTATTAGAATATATAATGCATAGCTAGAAGACATGTAACCACAATTTACCTCACCATCCTTTGCTAATAAAGAGTTAAGTGTCTAGGTCAGGCACCTAGACTCCCTTTAGTCAACAGAGAAAAGGTAGACAATTTACTTCACCTATCTTTAGACAGCTCTTTCAGAATAGAATACTTTTTAGAGATGCTTACTGAAAACTGCCTGAAGGGAGGTGAGAGAACTTTCTAAACCAAATGCCTTACTTCCACACTGCCAAAGCGACCCACTGAAATTCTACCTGCATTAGCAATTTTACACATCAACCTTAAGTCATTTCAAGCAAGTTCTCTATATTTTATATTCAAAATGATAAGAATACAAATTCAGTCAGTTAACTATGTTTAATTTAAGCCTTTGGTTTTTACCGGGTTTGGAGCTCTTGCCTGAAGCAGCTATCTCCTTTTACATTAGCATTCTGTGTCAAGAAGCTGCACCCTATGACATTACGGGTCTAAAAGTTTTATGACTGTATTCTGTAGCACTAAAATCAAAGAATCCAAATCAATGCTGCAGATCACAGGCTGCATCACTGGGAGTTTCTCACTATTAAAAAAACATTTCTCATGATCTGTGTTGTAAATACACACACAATCAATTTTTAAAACATATATTGCTCTGAGCGTGTAGTGATGGTAATGGGAATGGCAAGAATGTCACTGAGATGTTCCTGCCCAAACGTCTCCCCTGTGAACACAAGATGTTTTATTGAACGGATATGTGAAACTATCAAGACAGGCATTACAAAATACAGACACACAGTTTGTTAGTTATAGCGAGACTCTTCTGTAGAACCAATGACTAAAGTTACGGCCACTAATAATGCTAAAAATTGATTCTGTAGGGCCAGCACTTTTATAATCCATAATGGTGCAGATTGCATGATGAGAGACAACTTATCTTTATATAATCTTCCACACAGAGGCGTATAAATACATTTTCCTCTGATAGATAAGCTAATGGTCCAGTAGAATTCTATTTTTTCCCCCAAAATTTATTCAAACAATGATAAAAACAGGTTATTGTATTACCCTTGATATTACATGGGTAATCACAGGTGATTTTTTGGAATCAGACATGAAAGCGTAAAACAAAAACCAACCTATGAAGCCAGACTAGGAATGAAAGCAAATACTGTTTCAAATTCTGTTCTGCTGCCATGCACAGGAATGTAAGAAAGCATCCATTAACTACAAGGTGGGAAAGGCTGAGGACCACACTACTTTGCATCCAAAGAGCACGAAACAACGAAAAGGGTCTAAACTTTGTGTGCATCTGCAAACCATTTGGTCCCACTCAGTGCTAGGCTGATATGACTTCTTACACTGTAGCATTGTAAGGTAATTTGGAGTTCAATTGTACTTTAAATAGAGATGTCTCCCCTAGGAATTAGAAGAATCAATTACTGCATACTAGACACAGCAGAGATAACTTTTGTGCAAGCCTTTAATTTGAAAGCAATAGGTTTGGTCTTCAGTAGAAAAGTATGCACTTTGTAACTTTGACTTTAAACAGTATTTTCTCAGATGTTTTTCAGCTGAGGCTGTATTTCATTGTCTTCCTACCTGCTCCTTTCAACTCATTGCTTTTGCACATCAGAGACTGAGTTACACTTTGGAGTGTTTCACTGTTAAAGCATTGAATGAATTGTATACATTGCTACCCCAGATTTATTGAAAATTTTTAAAAATGTTACTAAATAATAAAGTTTTACCATGGTTTATGATACCCATTTTTGATCCAGAGATTTAAGGCCAAATCTAGATTAGACAAGCTGGTGTAACCTCATAGTTTCACCAGTCCCTGACAGTGGTTAGTGTACATATGGAAGATCAGTTTGCATTAGTTGGACCAGCGATTTTTGCCCAGGGAAGAAAGCCAAAGCCTGGAACAGCAAAGTTACAGTGAATTGGGACTGATGCAGACTCACAGAACTGGAAAGGTTTTACTAGGTTCTAGCGTATGACATTAGCCTGCATATTTAACGGCACTCTAATTATTCAGGCTATCTACACGTAAGCTAAGAGTTTCAGAGAGTGAAGGATACGACTTGTTAAAGCAGACCAGGAACCTAATCCCAGTTTACAGGGACAGAAGGTCATTACTACCGGATGGCTGACTGCATGCAAGATGAGTTGCTGTCTATAGTTTCAGAAGGCAGCGAATGTTCGTATCACAAACTTGTCATTTCTCTCAAAGTATGCTTTGTGACGACAGCGTGAAAAGGAATGAATGGGCAGAGAGACCAAGACATTAGAAACAATGCTTTCTACTTAAGATACAGTATTTAGATATTTAAATGCACATTTTTGCTGTGATATTGGACTACCTTAATTTTACACATGGACAGGATACAATGCAACACCTCAGTCTTCAGTAGGTTCCCAGCATATTCATCTTTTATTTACTACTACTAGCATTTTATAATACAAAGATACCTGCAACACCAGCAATCATGTAGAACTTTACAATTACTTTTAGGAAAAACAGCACAAGAGATTTAGTCAAATGTTACCATAAAATCTCTGCTTCTTCAACTAATGAAATATCCCACAGTAGTGTTCCCGATTCTGTTTTCTAGATATTCCACAGGAATTCCAGATGCTTCAGTAGAAAAACAAACAAACAAACAAACAAACAAACCCATCAAGATGCCTAAGAGGCTATTTGGTCACGGAGGTGCTTTGGAGGTGCCGTATTTATGCCATATTTGTGCCAGCTTAAAACCCAAGAAGTCAGCAGGATCATGAGGCCCTGCTTTCACGGTCTGTATTCATACTGAAAATCAAGGTCAAGCAAGCTTTTGCCCTCCTGCTCCACTGATTAAAACCAGTAGTTATCAATGATCAAGAAATGTAAACAGGAATAAAACACTGGTGTTTTTTCCTAGAATTAATTGAAAGGTTTCCATCACTTTGAAGAGAGAAGCCAGCTCCTGACACAGCTTCCCATGCAGCAATCTCATCTGCGAACAAAAGAGCAATATGAAGCCTGACCTCCTGACTTCACTGGGGGATGTACACATTGAAAACCAGAATAAAGATCTGCTCCTCAGACCAGACTAGGATTTACAGGAATTTGGTGGCAGTGAGGAGAGGGAAAGAAAAAGGTCATGGCTGGCTGAGAAAGCTGTAGCACTGTTCAATTCACAGTGCAGGTGAAAGGAAATCTGCAGCACACAGCAAACACAGCTTTTCCACATTTCTCATAATGGAAGTTTGGATCCATTTCTACGACCACTATCCGGATGCCACTACTGGTGCACCTGAACTCACGGCTTGCCGTGTTGAGTAAGAATAGCAGCACATTGTGGACTATTTTCATCAGGATTTCTTCAGCTAATTTCATTCATCTCATGCTATAAGATCATTCATAGCAACTCAGAAATGCCTAATGAAAAGAGAAATACTGTATCTGATTCCAGTCATGCTATTCTAAGGGAATTAATTGGAGTCATCATTACCTTAAATATACCATTCAGAGTGGTTTTTATGATGAGCTCCAGAAAAGTAAATGCTGTTTCAAATAGGTACCTCTATATATTAAGTAACATAAATGAATGATAAAGCACTGGCACTTCTTGGCTATAATCCTGTTATTGCTTAAAGCCATTTCTAATGCAAATGAAGAATGATGTAGCAGAGCTATTTAGCAGTTTTCTTTGATGGGTAGTGCTGACTGCTGGAAAGTGGCAGGAATGCAACTACTCAGATGTAGAGTGCTCCAACATGTCTAATAAGAATCCTGCCCAAATCTAATGATTACCTCTCCCTTCTGCAAAGTGTGATCCTTAAACAAGGCTCAGCTGAGCAATACAAGCTTATCTTTGCACTGATGCCAAGAGGCAACAGCTAGGTCAAGTCATACAGCATTTTAGCCAACATGATTTCTAGTGAATTCACTTCGGGAGTTCCATTACTGTCTGTTTATAAAAATGTTTTTGATATAGATTTGATCATCACTTGCTCACCCAGGACTCCCTCCCAGTTAAGTATGAACTTATGTAGGCACGAATACACTCTTGTGCTTACTAAATGACAGGGTAGTGCATCAGGGGCCATTTGGGAACCCTGACTGAAGGATGTCTTCATAGCTCTGCCATCAATCTGCAGGATGATACCTGTGCACAACTTGACATGTGACTCCCTGTGTAAGTTTCACAATCAGGGAAATGGGGAAATTAAAGCTAATTTAACGTCCTGTAGTGCTTTGAGGTCTATAGATAATATGTATGCTGAAAAAAATAAACAGTATTAACGAAATCTCACTGAAGGAAGAGCACTGACTTCAATCTTGGGAAGGAAGATGGGCTTGGGAACTGTCCCTCTATTTAATGAAACATTTCATAAGGCCAGTAGGTGGTTGTCATTGAGTAAGAACATACATATGAAATGTGGTAGATTATACGTGCACTGTAAATTCAAGATCAGAAAACTTTAGAGACTGCAAACTATCTGGACAATGTGAAATGGTGCATAAACATCAATTTTACGAACGGGTAGCATGCGCTCTCTTCAAGATATATACGGGAAAAGAATAAGCCACAGCTAATCCCAATTTCTTGGGCTTCTTTGATGCTTGTGTCTCCTGAACTTGGGACATGGCACTGACTGGAAACCCCAGGATGCTGCTACACTGGTGAACTACGAAGATGCAACTCTGCTGGGGCAGCCCAGACCTCGGACCTTCACAGCGGGTAACACATCAGAAGAGGCAAAGCATTAAAAAGTGGTAGCAAGGAGGACCAGCCACCCCCAAAACACAGATCAGCCCTCCCGCTAACAATACCACAAAGCAGACGTAATCCTTGGCAGAGCGTGCGGGGGGCTCTCTCCTTCAGGCAGACACAAGGCCAGCTTGCGCTGCAGGCAGGGCTGCGCCCTGCTCCCAGGAGAGGCCAGAACGCAGCGTGCCCAGCCCAGCCCTTGGCACACGCCGCTACGCGCTTAAGGGGAGTAAGGCTATTTAGACTGCTCAATCCTAGAGAAAAGTGAGGCATGGTATTCTGAAGTGAATGAAAACATCAATGAAACCACTTCTACTAGAATAGTGGAAGGTCTGGAAAACTGGGCAGATCCTACTGAAGAAAATGTCCAGGAAAAAAACCTGCAGAAAGTTATTTTTCAGTCAAACCTAGCAGGTTTGAAGGATGCTAATCAGCATTTTTGCAATAATATTTTACTACTTTTTTGCTCAAACATTTCTACCTGAGGAATGACTTCAGAAATGGAGAAGCAGGGCTTGCTGAGATCCATATGTTGTGGCGAGAAGAGATGCAACATGGAGCTTTTTCCACATGACAGTGGGTAGGGCAATCTGTCCCCAAAGAGCATATTTACAGGAAATCATCAAAGATAAATTTGTGGTTTCCACTTTCCTGATTGGGGCGGATGGTACTGCATGATTGCTATTCCAGGTCCTCAGGTTTCCTGCTGTTTTCAATACTTTGCACTTTAAACTGTCTTACAACTGATTTTGGTCATTTGGTGTTTCTTTTTTTTTTTTTTTAAACTTCCATCCATTTAACTAGTTAATGCTTTCACAGCCCTTTGAAGTTTTAAAGCACCACAAATTTAGCAACTGTTCTTAATAATCATTTGGACAAATGGATGCAGAAAATTGCATATTGATGGAAGGAGTTTATGTTCTTTGCAGTCAAATATTTTCTCACTAGTTTCATGCAAAGTTGCTTGGCCAAACAGATTTTCCCAAGGCTCTCTCAATAATGAATGTAACTTTCTTTTGTTTCTGGCTCTTCTCCGAACCCATCAGGAAAGGCTAAAGCATAATGACATAGGTCTGTTGTCTCCTGTAACCCTCTGGGACTGTTTTCTCTAATGTGATTGTTTGAAAATCAGCAGTTTTCTGCCAGGAAATAAAACAAGCCATTTTCCTTCCAAGAAACACTGAAAAAAATCTGAATGTCACATAGACTGCTTACTCATGCAACATTAATTTTTAAAAGAATCAATTTTGTAATCTTTCAATTATGGTTTATTATGATGATAATCACAGAGTAATCAGGGTTTTTTTTTGTTTGTTTGTTCCCCCCCCACACACACACACTGCTAGTGCTGGGGGCTGTCATCAAATCACTTTCAGCAATGCTGAAAACACCTGGACTAATAAACCAGGCATTATTTATTTATACTTTCATTTTACTTATTTAGAAGCATACTAAACATCAATTCCCTTAGCAGTTGGTGACGTTACGAAAACTAAAAGCAAATAAATTATATCTAGCACATAAAGACCTAGAAGTCACTGCCAGTCTGGCTATCCTGTACTGTCACAACTGAAAAGTACTTACAAATCCAAAACAAACCAAACGAAACTTGCTCAGTGCTAACACTATGGAACACATGAAGTGAACCTCTGGACGAATACCTCCTGTGTTGTAAGCTCATAGAAAGGCTGCGCTAGCTGTGGTCAGGCAGCTGCACACCAAATCCCTCTGCTTTTTACACTGAAATCATAGTGCTGTTTGCTACACCTGAGCACAGACACGAACCATTTGTGATAGCTCCTCTTACAGTGCAGTGGATGGGTGATGCACCTAGCATGCTTTGCATTTCTGCAGTTTATAGGTGGTAGGGCCTATATATCCACTGGGTCAAACAAATGCTTGCAAATGCTTTCATTAAACTTCCTGGGTATTTTTAATCTTTCTTTGTGTGTATCTCCAGCCTAAATACCCAGGAAACAGAATTTCTCCCTACTACATGTCACTTCAAATCTGTATGTTTGTGCATCTAGTGAATATGCACATTCATACACACACAAATATATAAAGTGCTATATGATAGCTCCAAGCTTTTATCAGTGCTTGCATATACAGAGCTATGTACTCATGTAATAGAGAACATGTGTTGCTTTTACAGTAGGTCATGCCAGAGCTTAGCATTTAACAGCATGAGTGCAATGGGTTTATATTCACATTTTAAAATAAAAAGTGTACAGGAAATCACTTGGTTTCTGATCAAAATCTGAGCTCCCTGTTGTTTTAATTCATGTAGCCAACAGTCATCAATAGATAATCATGCACAGCTTCTACATCCTACAGTGATATTTTGGTTGTAAGTATGGGACGTACTGAGTTGGGATCTGCAATTCCAGACCAGTCTTTCAGGAGTTCAGATCCACGATTCAGATGAAAGAGCAAGAGCAAGGGCACAGGCACATAGGGGAGAGCTGTTTCTCATCAGATACTTTGCAGGGCTGTGAGCTGTTTTAAAAGAGATTGTGCAGAAAACAGGAGGTGTGTTCAAGGCAAAATGTTTCACAATAAAAGGACAAAAAGTTGAAAGAAGAAAGCTATATAGATGACAGTTAAAACAATGAGGCAGAAAGAGGAAAAAACAGAAAATACCGGTAATGATAGAGAAAAAAAAAAATACATGAAGGAAGGAAAAAAGAATATTTAAAAGAAAGCAAGAAACATGCCAAATGAAAACAGGTATCCCATTAAAGAGAAACATGAACAAGGAAGAGTTTGTGACTGAAGTACAGTGACAGCGTGACAGCCTGTGATTTGAGTTAGCTAACCCAAATGGAACAGTCTGAGATGGGAGAGAAGAGAAGGAGGCACAAAAGCTGAAACACCTCAGAAATTGCTTGGGGTCAGGCCTTGGGCCTCACGGACAACGTATGCCTGAGCACGTACTGAGCTCCCCTGCCATCCAAAGACGCAGACAGTAGCCAGGCTCTGAATACCACCACACAACCAGGCACACTGTGGCTCGCGAGTTCAACCCATCACTTAGCTCACCAGAACAGAAAATTAAATCCTGCTTCTGCAAAGACACAAGACTGTTGGAACCGACACCTCCAAGGAGATGATCCTGTAGGTTGACTCACCAAATAACTTGGCTGGCCTCTGTTCTCACTCTCTGCTGTAGCACTCCCACCCCATCAGCCCTGAGTTGCCTTGGTCTTCCCATCGGCTATGGGCAAGAGTTGCAAGGAACATAGTAAAGAGATGGAAGCCCACAGTCCCTTCACCTCAACAGGAAAGGCTCCTCCAAGTTCTTGGCAGGGAGGCCAGGCTGCCGTGATCTTCTGGCAGTGGTGAGACTGCCAGCTGTATCTGTGGCTCTCCTCACCCCTCTTCTATCACCTTTACTTCCCAGTCAGGTCTAAAGCATTTGCTGAGTATATGAGGGATGGGGACACTGCACAGTGGAGGAATGGCAGAAGGCCAAGCATTAATTAATTCATTAAATAAATAGAGAAATCAAACCATTTGTTTCTGAAATGTAGGCAATTAACAAACTAATTAAATATCACAGCTAGACCAAAGACATTTTCTATTGGTGTCATGAGGAATAATACCTAGAAAAATCAGTGCAATTATATTTTTAATGCCTAGTTCATAACTGCTTCTCTCATCTCTCTTAATTCTGCTTTGGAGTGAAACAGATTAGATAATATAACTCCCATCTCCAGGAGTCTGGCATTTAAAGGTAACATTCAACGACATCATTATGTTTAGAAAATATTGCAAGTACTGAAAAATGGGGGGTGCAACCTTACTGAATCTTGAAAAATCAGTGTAGTCTGCTCTGGACGTACAAACACCAAGATGTCTTAATTCTAATCAATGCCCTTGCACTTAAGATCATTTGGGAGCTCTAGCCATGCATTCCTGAACTAAGCACTTCTAACTTTGAGCTCAATATTGCAACATGCAAAATAAGAAGCTTCTCTATCCATGTCAAAGCATTGCTTTTCTATTTGTTCTTGCATGTTTTGTCTCTGTAAACGATAGAAAAGGAACTTGACCAAGTGGTTGAGCCAATGCTAAAACAAAATTGCCGCAGATGATAACGCACACATTTAACATTTCTCATCCACTTAAAGACAGAAAGTGTTCTACTGACTGACTCAATGTCAGGTTACCTTCATTTCTGTAACACGTCAAACCTAAATGACATAAAATTATTTTTTTTTGTGTCTGTTTAATGTAGCCATATTGCAATACATAACCACCTCTGGTAAATAAATTTCAAAAATGTTCAAAATCTTAGCCTTTGTAAAGACTATGTCTACCATTCGATAAAAAAGAATTTGTAACCACTGGTTTTAAAATAGTCATATTTCAAAGTACATAGAAAGTGGACACAAACTTTACTGAAGCATTCAAATCTACAAATTTGTGCAAAATGTTCTTTTTACAGGAAATGCAACAGTATTGCTAAACATAATTAAATATAATCTTCCCTGTTTTCATTAGATATTAACATTATGTAAAGATAAACTAAGGCATCATGACTCTTTTCATTATCACATAATTGTTATTTTAATGGTTACATTATGAGCAATATAACACCATACATATTTCCACCTTTCACATTAGTAGGCAATTATTTTGAAACTTTCTATTACAATCCACTCACAGAGACCAAAGTATTGATGCTACCATTTCAGTATAATGATGACCGTGATTTTGAAATCAATATGATAGCCTCGGGAAAAATGTAAAGTAATAATGAAGAAAATATTTATACTATATGTCCGACTTGGTCCTGGTACACAGACAGAAGGAAAAGTTTAAATGAAATATGTAGAGCTGCTCTTGCTAATGCTACCCTGAAACTGGTCAAATACTTACGAAACCAGTGGTTATTATTTCAAAAACAGAAGAAAACTTTTAAGTGATCCAGAAGTAAAAGCTTGAAGTTAAACTGGAATAAGCTTATCCTGACTGCATCATCCCCAAGTACAATCCCATACCATATCCTTATCCATTGCCTAAAATAGTTTCCCACTGGTAAACAATGAACTGTCCTTAGTTATTCATTCAGTCATCGCCTTTCTCCTAACCAGGCAAAGCAGTGTAGCTTGGCAGGAAGCCACTGATGCTTAGACAGGTCTAAGCAGTACATAACGCCTGAGGATATCCTATGAGGGAGACCCAAAATACCTCCAGGAGTGGTATGCTCTGGGAGGCCACTGCAGCTAAGATTCCCTAGCAGGATCTGTACAGTGGGGCTGAAATCCAACTCCATTGAACAGTGTGCTTTCTTGGAAGAGCAAGAAAAGTCATTTAAGACCGTCAAAGAAGCCCAGAGGAGTTAAGCACCACTGCTTTCCTCTACTCCAAATACAAAACATACTTCACCAGTGTCATCACTAATACAAAATCGTAGCAGCCCACAAAGAAAGAAAGAAAAAAAACCTCCGAGCTCCAACAAAGACACAATTCTCCCTTGATGAAAGAAAAAACCACATATGACAAATGCTAGTCACATTTGTTAATGCACTGGAGGAAGACGTGGAGGTGACGCTGAGAGGGATGGACACAGGACAGGAAAACACATGATACTTGAAGTGAACAAACTGAAGCTAAAATTCTTCTTCTTTTAGAAGAATACTGTTTTGCAAATACTCTTCAGATTATTTTCTTTCCTGAATATTTTGATTGATTGTAAAATGTAAAGAGAACTGCTAATTTCATGTGGAATGAAGTGCCAGAACATTACCATGTTTGGGTGAGAACAGGTTATACAGCAGCAGAAATTGGTTCTCTTGTGTGGTTCCAGACCGTTCCAACCCAAAATTAGCAATGTAGGAGATAGAAATGTCTTCACGGTGAACACACAAAATCCAAAAATCCCTATAGGCATGAATTTCTACACAACAACAGCTCCTGCTTTCTCCCAGTGTCCTTTTCTCAGGGAAATCGAGTTGTAAAAAGGGGATAAATATTCACTGCCTCACAGCAGCATTTTGAGGCTTAAGTGATATCTGCAATATTTTAGGAAATGCTGTCATGGAAAATGTTTGGGATGCTCTTCAGAGACAGCAGCACCAGTGTCTCTAATGAAGGTACTTGATGGAAAACTCTGAAGCAACATATGGAGAGGCAACTGAACTCAGAGCACATATTTCTGATGCTTTGTTTTTATTGTTAAGATAAAAGCATGCTGTTTGTTTCTTAGGATTTCATCTGCTATCACTTCCTTTCCTTTCTCTTATTCTACACTAGTGACATCATCTGCAGCAATTTTTAAAGCTTTGCAGCAAATTCTGGGTTTTGGAAATTTTAATGAGTCATGTAGAGAACGTATTACACAGTTCACGCTTCCTTTTCTAACTAGCACAAACATAGCAGAAAGGATATGCTTGCTGGAATGACTTCATAAAATAAAAACAAAGAAAAAGAAGTCTCCAAAGATCAGGATGGTATAAGAACAGTAAACTTGCAAAGAACAAATGTGGACATTTAAAAACCTTTTCTTCTACTGCAGTTGCATGTTTATTGAACCCTGGGTAGGGTTGCTGAGGTTCTGAGATGAGTGGTGCCTTTGGCATGCAGTGTCAACTGTACTGAACTCTATAAGCAAGAGTTGCTAACAAATGCTGAAAATAGAATGCCTGAATCTTTGAACGCCTGAATTGAAAAGTATTTCCTTTCACACCCCAACTAAGTTACATGCTGATTAGCTTTCAAGACATCAGACAAGCTCTTGAGGACACTCCTTAAGATTCATAATAAATCCCCAAGTTGTAGCTATGTTTTTCCAAACTGTTGTAGCCTCCAACACCTGCTGAAGATGTGAATGCCTGAGTAAAACTGTACATGCTGCTCTTGTGCATGTTACTCTTTAAATGCATAACTGCCTCACTGTTAAAGGCTCAGAGAATTCGAGCATTACAAGAGCTGTACGGGATGTAGCCAGTGATTGTTTTCTAAATGCTGGTTGAAGCATAACCCAATAGCATGTCAAGCTCTCTGAGAAGCATAGCTGTGAATCTCAAGTTATCCTCAAAGACGTGCACTACAAATCCACGTGCACACGTATATATGTACAGTTTCACTGTTCTGAAATTGCAGACTGAATTCTTTCTATGGGATACATGATGTCTGGAAAAGAACTCCAAGATCATCCAGTCCAACCTTTAAACTAGCACTGCCAAGTCCATCATTAAATCGTGTCACTAAGCTCTGAATCCAAACCTTTTTTGAACACCTCAGGTTGATGACTCAACTACTTCCCTGGGCAGCCTTTTCCAATACTTCACAACCCTTTCAGTGAAGAAATTTTTCCTAATACCCAACCTAAACCTCCCCTGGTGTAACTTGAGGCCATTTCCTCGTCTTATCAGTTGGTGCTCAGGAAAAGAGACCCATCTTGCTATAGCCTCCTCTAAGGTAATTGTATATGGTGATAAGGTCTCCCCTGAGCCTCCTTTTCTCCAGGCTAAACAACACCAGCTCCCTCAGCCGCTCCTCATAAAACTTGTTCTCCAGACCCTTCAGCAGCTTCATTGCCCTTCTTTGGACATTCTCCAGCACCTCAA
Organism: Chauna torquata; assembly: GCA_013399475.1. Lineage (NCBI taxonomy): Eukaryota > Metazoa > Chordata > Aves > Anseriformes > Anhimidae > Chauna > Chauna torquata. The sequence continues at coordinate 94,143 of VXAL01007864.1, forward strand.
TGTCCTTCTTGTAGTGAGGGGCCCAAAACTGAACACAGTATTTGAGATGTGGCCTCACCACAGCCAAGTACAGAGGGACAATCACTTCCCTAGTCCTGCTGGCCACACTGTTTCTGCTCCAAGCCAGGATGCTGTTGGCCTTCTTGGCCACCTAAGCACACTGCTGGCTCATATTCAGACGGCTATCGACCAATACCCCCAGGTCCGTTTCCGCTGGGCAGCTTTCCAGCCACTCTTCCCCCAGCCTGTAGCGTTGCATGGGGTTGTTGTGCCCCAAGTGCAGGACCCGGCACTTAGCTTTGTTGAACCTCATACAGTTGGCCTCAGCCCATCAGTCCAGCCTGTCCAATCCCTCTGCAGAGCCTTCCTACCCTCGAGCAGATCAACACCCCTGCCTAACTTGGTGTCATCCATAAACTTACTAAGGGTGTACTTGATCCCTTCGTCTAGATCATTGATAAAGATACTGAATAGAACTGGCCCCAGTACTGAGCCCTGGGGGACACCACTAGTGACCAGCCTCCAACTGGATTTAACTCCATGTATCACGACTCTTTGGGCCCAGCCACCCAGCCAGTTTTTAACTCAGCGAAGCATATGCCCATCCAAGCCATGAGCAGCCAGCTTCTCCAGGAGAATGCTGTGGGAAATGGTGTCAAAAGCCTTACTGAAGTCTAGGTAGACCACATCCACAGCCTCTCCCACTTCCACTAAGCGGGTCACCTTGTCGTAGAAGGAGATCAGGTTAGTCAAGCAGGACCTGCCCTTCATAAACCTGTGCTGACTGGGCCTGATTGCCTGGCTGTCCTGTATGTGCTGCGTGATGGCACTCAGGATGATCTGCTCCATGAAATTCCCCAGCACTGAAGTCAGACTGACAGGCCTGTAGTTCTCCGGATCCTCTTTCTGGCCCTTCTTGTAGATGGGTGTCACTTTTGCTAGCCGCCAGTCAACTAAGACCTCTCCTGATAGCCAGGACTGCTGATAAATGACGGAAAGCAGCTTGGCAAGAACTTCCGCCAGCTCCCTCAGTACCCTGGGCTGGATCCCATCTGGCCCGATAGACTTGTGCACGTCTAAGAGATGTAGCAGGTCACTGACAATTTCCTCATGGATTATGAGGGCTTCATTCTGCTCCCGATCCCTATCTACCAGCTCAGGGGGCTGGGTATCTGGAGAACTGACATGAGAACAAAACTGTGTAGAACATCTGCTTTGTTTACATATAGGTAAAAATACACATTGAAGCTCTGCACAAGAGCCAGTTAACACAAAGTGCCAAATGAACTTAATGAGACACAAAATTTCACAATTTTCACACAGTTTTCCTATCACCTATGTGTATGAGATCTCATACAGGCCTGCTTTCTTACCAATTAAATTTTCAGTACAGAATTTGTTTCCTAATACTTCTATATTTTTAAAGCAAAATATTCCAATAGCTGTTCTGGCTAAACTGTTTCCACTTTCAACCAGTTTTTCTTCTGCTGTGTTGCCTATCTGTTCAAAGGTTTGCGAGGACAGTGTTTTCTAGATCTCATTCACTGAGATATTTGAAATTAGTTTTGGGTCACTTTTATTCTCATACATCTTTTCTTATGAAAGTCTGTTCTTGTAAACTTTATTAGCTAGTGGGTGGACAGATATACAGAAACATTTCTCTATCTGAAGCAACAAATTACTGTAGTGTTTTATTGCCTGCCTCGGAAAGTTGCTATCCTCACTTGAGCAGCAACTCTGTAACACAAAATCTCCCAGTGCATTTCATGCAGTTTGATTGCAGTACCTTGTATTTTGCTAAACACTGTAAATATGAAACAGTGCGCTTCAGGGAGCTTCCATTAGAAAACCCATAGTTATCAGTAACCAACAGGTATCACACTGAAGTAATGATGATATTGCATTTATTTCCTAATCTCTTTAATATATCTTAGAAAAGTATTGCTATATGACAACCAATGATAAGCATAGACTTCAGTGGTAATCACTGTTTTTAAAGACAATTATTTTAACTGACAGCAAGGTTGAGTTAAAAAATAGACGAAATTCTTGATTTTTTAAAAATTAGTTTTGTTCCCTTAAAATTTTAAACTCCTTTAGAAAAATCAAGGTCTATTTTAAACACTGCAATCTGAAAAATCAAAAATGCTGCAATGGAAGATGATCTAGTGAAACTTCTATGAACAGCACAGGCTTCATGGAAAATCTATGTCTCTAATTTTTTCTTCCCAGTCTTCTGCCTTTACAACCTTAAAATATCTTCACCATTAACAGTAAAACAGGAACAACTGTGATCCACAGTGCTACCAGGATTGCTAGCATATGTATCATTGGCTAGCCTAATCCTTCAAATGGTAAATGTTCATGGGATGCGAGAAAAGTCCAGGAAGAATCTCACCTATACGCACAATCAGAGTGTTGCTCATGAGAGATAAAACAATGCAATCATGCCCATAAAAGCTGCAGAACATTTAAAGGACAGGATGGAAGAGGTGTGCATGTAATTAGGACAATATCAAACTCTGTATAAAGATTTAACATCTGGCTTGTCAGGATCAGAAAACAGATTCAGCGGCACATGAAGAAGATGCAATAAATTAAAAGAAAGAAATGTTGGATTAAAACAAAGAACATGTGAAAACACACTAAGATAAAGTAGATCCTACTTATGAATTTTTCATTTACATCATTAGGTAGAAAGAAATAGCTCCATGGCTAAAGTCAGCAAGCACCACAGAATCAATAGGTCTCTAAACCCACACAAATGCAGCCACAGTTTTTCATGAAATAATAGCTAATATTGATAACTTTTTTAATAAAGCTTCATTTTACTACATGATTACTGTAATGTAGTGGGAGCCATGATTCTTAACAAAAGTGTCAGTGCTTTGTACAGCATTTACTGACGTTAATAAAAAACAGACTTCTTCTATTGAGTTCCATCTGCCTAATAGAGAAAAATGTTCATCTTAATTAGGAAAATCTTCACAAAGAAACATAAATGCAGGTACTAATGGGCTGCAGGGAATAAATCTAGGACACTCAGGAACAACTGGTGTTTTACCAGGGAATGGAAGAGTGAACGCAGTGAGTGTAAACCCCAAAACAGTTGTTACCAGTCTGGTGATTGACCACAAATAGCAATAGAGGTTGAGGTTTTAAGTGTTTTATAATGAAAAATCTATTTATTTCATTAAGGTTTCATGCTTTAAACCCTTGTTTTTTCAGGTAATAAAGCAGTCTTAGCTGACTATGAAACTATTTAAGCCCTCTTTGAATTAAGATGGACAAACCCATTAACGTTTTTTGAAGGAATTACTTTTTATAAAGAAGGAGCAGAAGTGCCAAGCACTGGTTTGAGAAAGATCCACAGTCAAACACTTGAAAAACGGTCATTATATCAAACGCAAATTTTGAGGTTTGCCGTGACACTCACAGGCAATGGCGAACTTTTCGCTGACTTTATCAGTGTAACAGCAGAAGCTACATCATCACGACAAAGACTATATCAAAATGTAAACTACAATTTTTGTCCTTAAAATGTTTAAACAAGCATTATACATTTCTTATATCAATCCAAATCATTTTTTCCATTGTTTGCTTCCCGGAGTTCTATAATTTAAACATGCTAATGTTCCCTAACTGCTCATTTTCCTTTCAAAGCAAAATGATCTTTTACTCACCTTCCAGAGTGTTTAGAAAATGCATGTTAATATAAAGCATGGATGAGAAGTACCTCCCAAGTCCCAACATCTACTTCTGAGCTAAATTCAGTGTCAATGTTCACAACTTCCCAATGAAAAACTGCTTTGTGCAAATATTATTTAACATTGGCTAAGACTGTATATTTTCTCCAAATGGCCCTGACAGGAAAACTGGTATGTACATTCAGTAAGCAAGTGTAAAAGTGAAAATAGCATTACTGTAAAATCTTACTCAAGCCAATATCCAGAAATAATGGCATAAAACTGTGGTGATCTGGCCACTGACAGCTTTCCTACCTCTATTCACAGAGACCATCACCAAACAATAGAAGTTGCAGCTACCTGAGTCTCAGAGAATGCAATTTCATTTATTCATTTCAATGATATTTTTACTAGACTACAGTTTTGTGTAGATTAGTCAGACACATCAAAAACTACATATTAGCTGAGGTGAAGCTGTAATGACTGCAGTTGTCTAACAGTGTCAATCTGAACTTCAGATTAATATAATTTGTTAGCTCTAAATGACAGAGATACAAATGTAGATCTCATATATCACCAAAGTAATAAATAATTAGTGTGCAGAACTGAGTAAAATAGCAGGTTGAGCACACCTCCAAATTTTGAGTCTTTACACAGAAGTCAGTGATCAGAATGATCCATCTTTCTGCCTTGATTGATAAATCGGCTTTCTAATGACCCAACACATAGCATCATCTGGCACAAACAGAGGAAATGGAGAACTTCTGGAGGAGAAGCACAAAAGCAAATTCATTTCTTCAGAATTGCCCAAGATATTAACAAAAATCCTTCAGAAACAGCAATCTGATTGCAAACATGGCTCACTGAACTTACCTCCTGTAGACATGCTTGTATAGCTAATAACCTCAATAAAACATTGTTGAATTGAACTGAATTGTTTGGGTATGGGATGAGTGTTGTTAGACAGCATATGTAATTGTCTCAATTGGCTGGCTTTCAGAACATTATCTCAGGTCTCTTAACAGGAATTTTAGGGGATCAGAATACATCTTCTTAGCAAAGCTTATCAGGCTCTTTTCAGGTAGTTATTCATAAGAAGTGCGACTACAGACACCAAGACAAACTGTGCACTGAGTGGTATCAGCACACACATTAGTGGCTGTTTGCTGGGGCTCAACGTCCTCCACAGGCAGTGGGAGAGCAGTGGTCTGATCACACCGTCAGCCCTGAGAGGGGACGTGGAGCTATGCCACCAGAGGGACTGCTCAGATGTACTGTGCTGAGATATTTGGAGAGTAAACACAAATGGAGTCTGAAATCTCAATGACATTAGAGTGTCTCACCAATATTAGAATAGATTTATTTTATCATTGCTTTTTGAAAGTGACTTTTAACGCAGTCTGTTTTCTAAATGATCCTTAAAAGACACTCCCTTCTTCCTCATCACCTTCACCTGAGGCAATAACATCCAGCAGCACTGATCTATTTGCTGCTAGTTTTCATTAATTTTACCCTCCCTAAGGGTGGTGCAGCTTTGGTGCCTGCTAATTAAAACCTATTTAGGGCTGTTCAGTGCACTTTATCAGACTAGAATTAGCTCTGCTGCTTTAATGAAGACTACAGTTTTCTCTGTTATTACCAATTAAATGTTGTTATATCATCTTGCATTATATTCCTAGTGCATGGCAAAGTTATAAATGTCTTTAGAACCACTTACCTGGACTGAGGTGCATAGAAACTTGCCACTTTTAGTGATTACCTAATGCTTCTTTCTATTCTTTCACTTGACTTAATGCATATAATATACACCCAAACATTAGTGAAGTACTGGGGGAAGTTGCCAAGTTTATGTTCCCTCTAGGGAAGCACTAAGTAAAATGCATTAATGAAAAATTGTCAATGTCTGGTAATGAATATTATTTATGTACAATAATTATTCAAAGTGGATGAGCATTCACCGCCTTGAACTCAAATGCTTCACTAATGAAGGCTCTCAGAAAGAACATATGTCCCCCAGATTCATAACACTGTATGCAAAGTTAATTCCCCAGCACAGATAACCCATATCTCAGGACATTTTGTACTGTTACAGAATTTAAAAAATGGTTCATTCTAAATTAAATAAAATTGTCTGTCAGAAATTCTTTAAGGACAATTCTTGTTTCTTCCATGAACCAATAATAAATTATTTGTCAATAGTAAAGCTGTGGGGTTTGAACCTGCACTCACTGAAGTCAGTGATAAAACTCCCACGTCAGTGAGAGAGCAGGACCAGTGCTTTTTTGCAGCAGAGAAGTGACTGCAATGCACACCTGTTAGCTGCTTCTGAAAATATCCTTTAAAACTTCAGCACCACTAGGATGAAACTACTTAAAAGTCCCACTGATTACCTGAAAAGATAATTTTCACCAAAGATAATTTTACACCAAAGAGTAGAAATAGAAAGCTCATTAAAGGCTTGACAGACTAGAAATCTGTTGTAATTTTACTACGCCTTAGTAGCATAAACTGTATGTACATAAGGACAGTATTTTAGGATTAAACTAAAATAGATGTGATTACAATCCACTCGGTACATTTTAAAATATGAGTTGAATTTGGTTTCCTTCCAGAATTTTTGCTGGGAACATGTTGAAGCAGACCTCTGTTCAAACTAATATCGTGAGCAAGAGTTGATGTTTCTCTGAGGAACAGAAGGAATATTTGGATGAGGAACTTGCTTCTGTCTCAGTATCATAATAGCCTGGCATAACGTGTGAAACTATTTTCATCACCCCCAAATCTCTTGTGCTGTACCTTTACTGCTTCCACAACTGGCATATACCTCTAAGAGCCTAATGACCCTCCCTAGAAACAGCAGAAGGGTCCTGTGAATTGAAGATTTTGCAGAAAATGAAATAGTTTCCAAATGGAGGTCCCCTGATCAACAGGGAACTGCAGGATGTTTTCTTGTGATACAGAAGGTGTTGGCTTGTGACATGTTGATTGTTTCCCTTGTTTCTGGCTTGCAAGTGCACTAAATGATGCCACTTTGCATTTGATGTGGAAAAGTAGGACTAAAAATGAAAGTTACAGTAGATACAAGGATGTTATCTGATTGCCACTGTGAGAAGCATGGGTTTTTTTCACAGCATTAAAGGGACACACTTACACAATGTGATATGGATCATGAGGCAGTCTATTTGCAATTTGCCCCCATTCACAATGTGAAAGTTTTAGTTGTTAAGGAGAAAGAAATTAGGCCACTGACATCAGGCTACTCAAGAACTTTTTTCATAAACACTGGGAGAACAGAAGTTCAATCTGCCTTTGACATGGAAAGAAGCATTTGTGTTGTGTTAATTGGATAATAATAAAACCTTGTGATGTGTTAATTTGTTGAAGAGGAATGCATTAGGCTGGAGATAGAGCATACTTTGACATTGGATGATGAGATTTTTTGATAGGCTATACTAAGGTATCCATTGCACTGGGCTGGTCTCACAATAAGATTTCAGTGTAGCACTGTAAAGTCACTCTGATGTGACTATTAACATGGAAGAGTCATAAATACAAACAAATTTATGTTTACCAATGCAATAATATACCCATGGTCATATTCAGCTTAATTAGTAGTTAAACTGGATGGCTTGAATTATTAAAGGGGGTTTTTGAAGAATGGATCTTGCGTATGTTCTCTATTAGCCTCTGTTCATCAGCTTTTTCAGTTAAACCAAAGAAGCCATGAAAACCTTTGAGACCTTTATGGTGTATAGGAGCCCCCTCCAACTCCAGAATCACAGCAGCCATATGTGCATGTGGTGAACAAGCTGAGGAGGACCCACATTCCCCACATTGCAATGCTTTTTAAAAAAAAAGGCAAAACCAAGATTGGACAGTTTAATAACAAAGGGAATCAAGAAAGTCTGAGAGAACAAGCTCTTCTACTGCAACAGCTGAGTCAAAAGTCTGGACTAAGTTAAACAATTTGTGAATATCTGTATTTTTAATTTGGTGAGAATTGCTACAGTCCCTCACAACTGCAAATTCATGATGTGTAAATTAAAAGATAAATCTTGAGGCACAGCAGTGGTCTGGAAACTCCTTCCTAGCTAGCTCCAGTGAGTATGAGGGAGAGGTCCCCTTCCATGCCAAAACATGGAGTATCAGAATTTTTGTAGGTCAGTTACAAAATCATGCAATTTGTGGTCTTAATTCCACAGATCCAAATTCAGGTCTGAAAATGTTAGCCAAAACAGCAGCTGTCACACTTTCATCTCCTTAGAGCCCTTACTTGAGCAGCATAAACACACATTCTCACGCGTGGTGAATACAATTTCAGCATCATTTTGGTAAAAGCCTACATCTATTATAGTATCACTGATAATCCATTTTCAGCAAGAAATACAAATAATACACAACCCTGAGGTTTGCTTTTGAAGTAAAGCTACAGTGAATATCAACAGAGACAAAAATACAATACCCAGAGTTATCCTAAGGTTGTGCACTTGGAAATGTTGTTTGTGTAGGATTATCCTCTTCAAAATAAAATGCCAATTTAATCAATAGTAAATTGAGCTGAAAACAACACACAGTTTTGAAAACATTTCAGGAAGACATCCAATATTTTTGGGACTCAAGCCAACAGAAATTGAAAGAACAGAAGGTAGCGTAGGTGGGGTAAATGGGGCCTAGCTACTGCCTCATCAAGTGCTTATAACAGTCAAAACCATATAACAATCCATTAAAAATATATCTTGGGACTCATTTAGTAGCTGGCATCCAGCATGGCCTTCACTCATGTATATTTTGTCAAACACTATAATTGCTCTTCACAAGTAGGACTTACCGGTCTTTTCCTGTCTCCTTCTTAAACACTGCATCACAATAACCCATGCGCTTTTCTGTTGTCACGTAGATTTTAGCAGTTGGGTAGCTGTCAACAGTTTTCTTCAGCATGTTGTACACAATGCCATTTCCATCCTTCCTCATGTTTCGAAAAGGTCCCCAGATCACGTAAATGGTGTTGTTGGTTTCTTTGAAAAAGTACTCAGGATTCTTGAGTAGGAGAGGCACACTTGTGTGAGAGACCACTCTTATGGTTGTCCTCTTCCCAACATCCTCCTCATAGCCCTTTGTGGGAGCATTGTTCATCCTCCATATGCAGGAGGACTTGTCTATCTCAGCTCCCACCTTCTGGCCAGCCATCTGTCCTGAGTTTGAAACAATGGCACAGAGATCACAGTTTAGTTGTAGAGGCTGGAAGAAAGAAAATAAAAATACATGGCAAGTCCTTCTCTGTAAAGCATGGAGACTGAAAATTCAGTTAATAGAAAGACAAGCACAGTCCAACAAATAGATAGTGATACTTCTCCTAAAAAAAATAAAATAAATTAATAATAATATAATCCCCTAGCGGTAGAGCTGGTGGAAAACCCTACTGCTACAAAGTTCTAAATGCAAACCTTTTCAGTGAAATAGGTGGCAGCTGTAATCTTCTCCATTGTTCTCCACCTTGTAAAGTCAACTAGAAGAACAATCATTTCTTTTTCTCTGTAAATGTTACTCTTTCCCCTAGAAAACAATGAAAGAAAGCAGCAGCAGCAAACAATATTTTGATCAAGGCCTTTTTCTCTTTTAACAAGGTGTCAGCAATAGGAAAAATACACAGAAAAACTAATGCTGGAAATTTAACTATACACCTACTCTAGTTATGTGTCTGAATGAACAGTTCTCAAATTTGTGACAGAAGTCAAACATGAAGTGCAACTCTAACAAACAATCTGGCAGCATGAAAACCCTGCAGCTCGAAAGAGGAAGTAGACAGAGGAATATGGTGTTCTCTCCAGAGAACAGTTGTGACCCATGAAAAATGAGAGGCAGATGGAGCGGTGACGTGAACTAGGAACTTAGTCTTGGGAAAATGAAGTCAAAGATGATATTTCTTGAGTGCATTCTACGGTACTGTTTCTTCTGCATGAATTGAAAATAGGAAGAGTTCTCTCTTTAACAGAGATATAGGGACCTATCTGATGTTCCATTCATCAGAACAGAAATCGTAGATGTGTCCTTTAGTTCTTTTGCACCAAAAGATTAAAAGGGGATGCCTTATGTTTAAGTTGTATGGTATGAAAAGTTTGGATAGAAATCTAAAACAAATAAAAACTAGATCCATCCTACAGAAGATGGTTCAGGCCACATATCATCTACAGTTTTCTGTATGATCACAGACTTGATCTTCTGTCTTGCTCTTAACTGAAGTCACTGGCTCCCAGTAAAACGTGCATCAGGAACAATTACCCTTATGTTCTTCTGACATTTAGCCTGACAAGATGCTAGATGCTTTTCTGACGCGCCTTGTGGTTAGCTTCCCTTCAAAAATCACACCTCTTTCAGCTGATGTGGATAACATCCTGGCTACATTTGACCACTATAACCTTAGGACCAGGTGGCTGACAAAACATCAAATATTATGCACCATTAACAAAGAAATAAGGACAAGAGATAAACATCTCAGGAGGGCCAAATTATAATAGCTAAAATATCAAATATTTGGGTGACAATTATTATTCTTAACTAAGGTGTGTCCTGCAAAACTTCTGCAATAAATTTCACAGTTGCAATGTTCTGATTTCTCTGTTGTGATTGTTTGATTTCTGTATGTGAGTGGTTCCTGAAAACATTCTTTCCTTGTTTCTTCAAGAGTTAAAGATGCCTGACTGCATGCAAAAGCATTGGCAATGTTTCCTTTACAGAACACCATGCATTTTTTATAGCTGTTGCAGTTTTAGAGAGCTGTCCTGCCTAGCTCTCTGACAGCAGGGATGAAATCCCAGGAGATACAGCTGAACACAACAGCCTTTCTGTTTACTGCTTAGTTACAGAAATCCTCTCTAAGATACATTATGAGGACATGGCTGGGTGACCTAAACAAATCCATAAGTATAACTCACATCCTAACATGAAGTGAATTGTTAAGGTCCCTGTAGATTAATTTATAGCTTTCAGTGTGAACTTTCAAACTAACAAATGCTGAATATGAAACTTCTAGATAGGAAAAGCCAATTTGGTCAAGAATCTGGTCCCATTTAAATTTGTCTCAACCTTAGTGTTTTTTTCACAATGTTCTTCCTTCTCCATTAAAACGGAGCTGCTCTCAAATTTGGAATTGTTTGATTTTCTGACCTTAGTTAGAAATGCATTGCACATTTTCTATTCACTGACTGAAACTGTTCTGCTCGAATGAACTGAGTACACTCATTCCTGCAATTGTGTCCCCCAGTTTTCTAGCTCTTTTGTTGTGATTCATTTATCTTGTTCCAATTTATAAAGCGCTTTCATAATATCGAATGCCCGCACTAGGTCAAAGTATAATCTGCTCTTCTTCAATAGATGTGAACGCTTAACCCCTCCCAACCCTATCTCAGAACAAATATTTTTACAATGTAGAGAAATTTTAGATGCCCTAGTACACACATTTCCCAACAGAGATCCCAGAAAGATTTAAAGGGTGACTGACACCCTTGACAGATATTCCACTGATTCCAGCACCATCCACTGAATTCAGTACCTTTTTGCATCATATTTTCTGCAGTGTATGTGAAAACACACATCAACATTCATTTGTTGAACCCCTATATGGAGACAGCCTTGCAGCTTGTAGTCTTGGTTTATAACTGTTACAGATAAAAGGGGCAGTTTCAATAATCCACATAAAACAGCCTTCTCATTTTCCTCATGTAACATGACATTCCTGTTTGTTTTTATACCCCACCTCAAGTATGGCTGTCCCATCACTTTTAGACTCATGAGCTGCTCAAACATAGCTCCTCTGTCAGGTGGCTCCTACAGGAGCTATTCAGGCACAGGATTTGTGTGCCCAGAGGGGCCAGAACTGGGAAGCACCTGGGTAGTTGTGGTTGCTGCTTCTGCTACTAAACTAGGACACAGTTGATGGCTCCCAGCAACTTCTGAGGAGCTGGAGTGATCTGCTGTTGTCCCTCTTCACCCCATACTCTGAGGTCCCCATGTCCCTCGCACCCTTTTCCCATACACAGATTTTTGGTCGCAAGGTTGCTCATGATAGCCGTAACTTGTATGAGAAACTATTACTTTTCTATTTAACTTGCTGGCTTGTTTTTTTTTAAGGATGAACAGAAGCAGATAGCCAATTCTTACCCAAACTAACAAGAATACAGAGACATGGAAACTGGAGAATTAGAGAAAACACGCCTTGTTGGTGATCTATTTCGCAGTTACCAGTAACTGTTTACAGGTATCCATATCACAAACACCAGGATAGCAATTAAATGCTAACTCAGCAGCAGCCTTATCAGAGAAGCCAAAAATCAGTCCGGCAGGTAGTGCAGGCTACCCTCTTGCCTGCAGAGAGAGTTCAGCAGCAATGGGGTTGATACAGCCTGGCAGGACAACAGGGAAACCTGCATCGTTACCATTTATGCTCTTTAGACCAAGAACATCAATTAAAGGTTTTCCTGTACCTTTCAGAAGATCTTCATTCACTTGCATTGTAGATATATCAGCTAAAGAAATAAACATAGAGAACTTTTCTTCTCTTTTTATGTATTTAGACAGATACTTCACCTCTAGACACCATGGGGTCTGACCTATTTTCTTTGATAAGCTGCTTTTTGCTCCTCAAAAATTATTCATTCTGTGGCTGACCAGAAGGACATAGAACTCCCCAGCAGAGCAGCTGGGCATGATTCTGACAAATTGTCCCGTCTTTTTCCTGAATAATACATTGTAACTGTTGAGGAGCACTTATATTTTAATCAGTAAAGAAAATGAAATGTCTGACCTTTCCATTTCCTGTGCAAGCTTACAGACAATAGAAAAGATAATTAAAATTGTGAGTTAGGACTTGCAAAACAGTGCCGCTTCTCTAGCAAAGAGAAATAGCTGTGTAATAAAGGTCACTTATCAAACAGTTCTAGTTATTAAATCTTTGCATTTAGCACTGAAGTGGCTTCACAGAATCAAAGGTCAAACCATTAAATAACAAAAACAGCCAGAATTAGAAAAGGTCACAAAAGGCGATTCTGTTCCACAGAGGATTTTGATATTTGGTTACTTTCCAACTTGAACGCCCCCCGCCCCCAATCACTTCAAAAGTCTCCACCAAGAGAATGACATTCCAGCTACGGGATCTTTTGTACAGGGGAGTTTCCCAAGGGCACGGACCCTGGATCTCCAAGTTCCCCAGCCACGGACCTATGGGGTCCCTGTACAACTTCAGCACAACCCTTATGATTTCTGGAGGTCAGTGGAGCCCAGCAAGACAATGTCTTGACAGACCTTTCCCATGCCAAGCTGCCATCTTAACCAATGCTGCCAGATCTACTCTTCAGTCGAACCAAATCCAGCTCAGGAACTAAGCAGATGTAATTTACACTAATGAAAAGCTGAATTTCTCCTGAGAGTTCTAGCGCTGTAGGCTCGCGGCACGCTGCAGAGCTCACCCCAACCCGCCAACCCCACTTCACAACCCCGAATCCCACAACTAATCATAAAGATAGTTAGGAAATTCAGATTAAACTTTCCCGATTGTTACTTTAACAATATGATTGTAATTTTGTAAATTGGACTCAATGCCCATTCACTACATAATGAGGCAATTATTAGCAGCTCGCCACATATTAATTTGCGCCTTTAATGTTGAAACAAATGAGATCTTTTCTTGTAATCATCCTATTTGAGCAAATTCTAACAAAGACGATTGAACAAAGCTCCAGAGAGACTTTCTTTATTTCAATGCCATTTATTCTCCTACTCTTCTTGGACGTCTTTAGAGTTTTAGAGGATACAACATTTATAATGATGCCAACAGGGAATAGATTTTGCCTTTATTCTTCTTGACGTTCTTTTGAGGTCTTTCAAATGAAAGGTACAAGAGAGGCATTAACCGTCTGGCATTGTTTTTATTGCTTTTCTCTACTTTACAAGCAAAAAATGTATTTTAATTTTTCCTGTGTTTCAGTAATGATTAACCAAGCTGGTTTTATCTGCACTTACTTTCCTCAGACCTCTGACTGACAGAAAAGACTTGCCAGGCTTCTGTGAAAATTCAGCACATTTAAAGAAAAGAAAGATAGTACTGTATTTGCTTGTGTGTTCACCCAGCAACAGCTATCAATTTAATACAGCACTTGGAAGCACTATATATAAATCACATTATATAACTAACATCAAGCAATAAAAATAAAAATGATAATAAAAAAAACTGCATGTCTGATTACTCTGAGTTTGTGGTTATCCCCTTCTGTGGTAGTGATTTTTTTTTCCAACTTCAGCAGTTGCTTTTGGTCCTAGCTGCCGGCATCACATCCCAGCACACATCTCTGTCTTCATAAAATTTAATGCTAAGATTTCATAAAGATTTTAACATTTTGACATTATTTCAAAATAAGCCCTATGTCAACGTGTATCCCATTTCCAAATACATAGAACCTGATCTGTTTCTTCATAAGACTGTTCCTGAGACTCAGGTGCCTGGTCTATTTTATTTAGATGACTGTCACTGATACATACATAAGTGCTAGCAGGAAGTTTTTATTTAAATTGAATGAATTGGAAGGGAACACATAGGAGCCACATAATGAGACTAATCTTGCAGTAAGAGACTGAATAAATAAACATCACTGAATCTCCTTCTATATATACTGACCCAGTTGCTATAGAACGGCTATTCTTTGATTTGCAGCTCTCTAAAAGGTTTGGTATCAGCCCTTCTCTTGAATAGGTATCCTGTGCATTCCTGATGTCAGTGGTAAAGAGAAAAGGGAAGGAAGCTCGGACATGGAGCAGAGGTTTAAACTTGCATGCCAGAGTCTCCAGCACCACCCAAACTTATATTCAGCAAGTGTATTTTTGAAACATTTTAGCTTTCTTTCTCATGGAAAGAAAAAAAAAAAAAAAAAACCTTCCAAGCATGAACCACAGTGCAAAGTGATGCAGTGTCATCTTTCTCACTTTGAAGACAGCTCCAGTTACTCCATGCCAGCTCGTACCTTTTTCAAGATACAGCAGAGCAAATGCTCACCAGAATGTTGTTGATTTTGTTGCTGCTATTGGGAACAATACAGGCAGCTTTGAAACAAGGCAAGAATCGAGTACAGCTCATGTATCTGAGAACTGAAAAATAAACGCCTCAAGTAAATGTGAGAAAACTCTGAGTAGCAATAGGGTCAAGCACATGACCTACAAAGAAGAAACCAGAAAAATAGACCTTCTTGTGTATTTTCCTCTATTCTAAAATAAAGCAAAAACTGCAAAGTCAAAGATAATATCCCTCTTGATAATCCCATAGAATAAAACTCTAGTAAAAATAGGTCCGGGTTGATCAAAAATATTTTAACTTTTTTTTAATCATATTTAAATAGCTCTGTAAAATTGAATTAAAATACTTCTTCAGTTGAAAATTTTGCTATATTATGGAAAGATTAAAACATGGCAGTTCATATTGACAGAGTAGTCCCTTTCATTTTTTCCCCTCTCCCCGATTCCCAACTAAAACTTCATTGACATTGGCACCTCTTAAATATGTTTAGACTAGTATTTTCTCATGGAAAAATAAACTATCAAGAGATTCCTGATAGCTCTATTGGAGAAAAAAAAAAAAGACTCAAAAATAGAGATAGGGCAGAAAGCAAACAAAGAACAGCAGAAATTGTTTTGTTTCTACACAGAGGGTTAATGAAGGAAGGAAGCTGCCAGTTTCAGTGTTTCACATACAAGGATATACCCAGCAAAGGCAAAGCACTGGAGGACTGATGGTCAGCAGACCGGGGGATTTTTGGCACTGAGAGGCAGGTGAAGAAAGTTTTGCCCTAAGGCATTGCCTGAAGGATGCGGGAGGACTGGTCCTGCAGGTGCTGGCTCGTAGAGTAGAAGCTACATTTTAGTTTGTGGCTCAGGTGGTTGGTAGACTCTCCCCTCCCAGTGTACAATGGCGGAAAGGATGTGCTCTTATTAACAGAAACGAATACATTGTGAAAGGGAAAGGAAACAAAAGGAAGTAGGATACCAAAAGAGAAGAGAGCAGAAAAAAAGATTCAGAGAACTGAAACATGCTATGGAAAGGCAGAATGTAAGTTAGTGTTTGAGAGATACGTATGGGCACAGAGAATTTGGGAAAAAGTAAAATACTGACCAATAGCCAGTGAGATAACCCTTGATGTTTGGGATTGAAAACTAGCACAAGAGAAGATCCAAAAACACCTAAAGATATTTGTTAACATAGAAACTAACTTTTGTGAAGAAAGCTTTATCAGACATGTAATCAAACAACCCAGCGTTAGGCAGAGAGAATCGCTTTCTTCCTTTAAACTGCAACTGCTCAGGCAGAGAACAGATGGAAACAGATACAGTCACTCCAGCATAGTACTACAGCTTGTTGTTAACCAGAAACCCTGACAACAGCAGACATACAGATGTCTACAGTTCCAGATCCACCTAATTAACACCTCTGAATCAAGGGAAAGAAAAAAACGGCAAAGCATTCTTTGGTATATAAAAAATCAAGATAAAAATATAAATATGCACAAGAACATAACTGGAAATGTTCATGTGAAACAATTGAGGACTGAATGTCTAATTGTTATGGGGGGAGGCAAACTCCTTTATGCACACGCTATGCAGCAAGTTCACAAGATAGGCACTAAAATAACATTCACTCTGAAAAACATCCTATGAAAAAAATAATTTCCCAGTTTCTCAAATATTATCCAGGAAAAACAAACTACATCAGTTCTAGAGTACCCCTAATTTCATTCCAGTGGTCTAGCTGATGACCATAAATAACCATTATGTTTGTCACACTCCATCTATCACTCATTTGCAAATATACAGCCTTTGAAATGCCACGGCTTTGTAATAGTTCAAAAGCCGGGAATTCTTCCAAACAAATGCCGCTTGCTGAATGCTGAATACAATAAGACATTTATCTTAACATCCGCCACGTTGCTCACTTGCTCTCGTTAGCACTTCATGACTCTTGAATTTTGTGCACAAAAAAGTTACTGGAAACATACAATTTAAACCAGACACTGTCCAATGAACTTCATAAACAACTCCAAACACAGCCAGCTATTTTGACTATGGCACTTCCGTCACTCCACTGTAAAACTGTACTTGCAGCAGTATGTTCAAAGAATACTTGTTACCAGCAAGTTATTAGGATCATAATTTTTAGGTTTACTTTTATCTTCAGCAATTCTCCATTTATATTGTATTTCTTTTCTGTTTTTTGTTGTTGTTGTTGTTGTTGTTTTATGTAGGAATAAGGAAGATAAAATTTGTTTCTTCTCTATACAGGCACATTTGCTTGACAAACAATACATAACACAAGGAGGTAAAATGTCATTTACAACTCAAGGAGACATAAAAGGGGAACATTCTCTTAGCTGAATGGACTGAATAGCGAATGAATTACAATCTAAAGGACAAAAAGAGTTTCTCACATCCAGTACCATGTATGGCAGTAGAGCACAGGTAACTTATAACATGTACATAATATAATCCTTCCCTACGGAGTGGACTTCAGACTAACGACCTTGAAAGCAAGCAAGGCCAAAAGAACTCTCCACAAAAGCTGGTTTTTTTTGTTGTTGTTGTTGTTTGTTTTGCATATAACAGTAAGTATCCATGCAAAAAGCAGTGAGAATTCTTCACTCTGAAGGTGCCCGCTATAATACAATGTCTAAGGAATTCTTTGTCACTTATGCAAAATATTGGTGAGAATGGGAGGCATGATTACTCTGTAACTGCTGACTTTAATTTGTATTTATTATAAATACCCACAGATGGCGGTAAAGTATGTAATGTATACAACAGATTTGTTCCAAGTTTGCATTCTCTAATAACCTCCTACTATCAAGCACTCACCATTAATCACAGGCCATTATCTAGGAACTTATTTGGCTGAATTACAGATGCAGGACTGACTGTTAGGCCTCCAGTCTAAATACATTAGAAAAATGTATAAAATAAATTACGGGACTTCTAATATCAAGATCACATCTTATTTCAGGTTAATTTATTTAGGATCTGATATGGGGAAATGATATCAAAGTAAGCAGCAAAAACTGTCAGAAAAACTAGCTTGTATTCCTTTTTTTTCTTTTTTTTTTTCCCATGAAAATCCATCTAACAAGCTGGAAGCCTAACCTTTAATTTACTCCAGTTCCATGCTGTCTAGACCTATTATTTAATTTTGTCTCTCTTGGTGGTCTATCTATCAAATTATTTGTATGCATGGAAGAAAAGTGATAAGCTAAAATGCTAATTATCCATTTTTCTGAAATTAAAAAAAAAAAAAATCCATGCCAGGAATAGCAATAAGGTTTATTACAATAGCATTAAAACCAGTAGCGTTTTTCATTTGACAAAATAAGCCTTAAGAAGCTGAGTCCAGTGTTTTTAATTGCAGGATGCCTTATCTAAAAAAGAGTACATGCTTGCTTCTGGCCACATTCATTTCTTTTCCCCTCATTGGTATATTGGGAGTATTTGCTGTACCACATTATGACTGTCAGCTTTACAAATGTTTAAAATCTTCTGTAAAAATGCCATTTCAGCTTAAAACTTCTTTTACAAGGTCTTAGTCCAAAAATGAAATTGTTTTAAATATCTTTTTAATTTAAGATATCTGAATCACTTCAGTTGCAGAAAGATACAAGCTTACATTACCATTTTACAGACATCTGAACTTTCAAACACTACAGCATTGTGCACTAGGACAGAAATTTAAACTGGACTGGAGGGTTCTGCTTAAATAATTAGGAAGATTTATTTTAAGGTCTTTTAAGTCATTAACAGAAACAGATGGAGCATAGCTGTGTATCTAAAAACTCTGATGCTAAAGGTCTGTTTCAAATGAAAAATCTGATGCACATATATTCTCTTCTGATTGCTTTTACATGATTGACCCAGTGCATATGTCCCCTAACCAGATTTTAATCAGTGCAGATTGCATTGCAGGCACTAGTTTGTATCATGAACTAACATTACCTACAATAACTTGGTAAGCACTCTCAGTTGGGAACTACTGGGTTAAATGACTTGTAAATAATTCACAGATCATTCTTTATTGGTTCTCCTTCCTCATGGAGCTCGACAGTGTAGCTTCTGCTACCACCATATTCCACAGCTTTGCTCAAGAAACCCCCTGAACACATCGACCTCTGCCACAACTTACTGCAGTCCGAGAGCCTTGTGCATCACTGCATCGTCACTAGGGAGCTCAGAAAAGCAAGGCCTGAGGAGGTGCTGATTAATGCACACACACAAATGAGATGGTAAGTTATGAGGTGAAGCATGCTAGTAGCAATTGCAAAAATAAAATATTACTAAAAAATGAAAGTAATAAACCCTATCAATCTTTTCTCCACTATACGGTCTGGCCTGACAATGACATAGTTGCAAGGTATAAACAACACTAGCTCCAAAATGGGTAGTTTTAATCTTATAGCTCTTCTACCTATAATTTAAAATTTTTAAGAGAGAAATTAATTTTTAGTTCTTCATATGTCTTAAGGACAAAACTATTCATTACCACTGTAATGCATCTATATTCTGGTTTCTTGGAAAATCTATGGCTCATTCATGGCCTTTATTACAGTTAAAAGCAAAACTCCCACTGACATCATTGGAGCCATTATGTCACCTAATGTCTGAATTTTGGAACAAGAAATTTGGATTCTCAGATCACAGATGGAAAAGCTTTCTATCTGTAACCACAGAAACAGCAAGGAAACTTCTCAAGCATGTTCTGTGCCATTACAAATAACATAGATCTGCTTCTTAGCCTGGGCAGCAGCAGACGCCTTTCAGCTATGATTCTGCTTCCACCTATGGAAAGGATGAGTGGTATTCTCCTGATGTAAGCTATCCACTCACAAAGCCAGATGACAGTCTTCCCTCTTTGTATGTGGGCATGCATACAAATGTTCTGTACGATATAGGTTTATCTGATGACTGTCAATATGATTTCACCCCGAAGTCTATTCCTGAGATGGAGACCTAGGATGCTATGTTAGCTTCCCAGTCTTGCTGGCATCAAATGGGTTAAGCCAGATTCTACATTTCAACACTGCCTCTGAGTGCACAGGGTTTGTGCATTGGTTTTTTTTTTTTAGAAGCCTGTTGACTTTAAGGAAGCTTGTGATTCCTTATGCTTCCAAGGACTGTAGTGACAGCAGAATCTTTATTATTTCACAACTTGAAAAGCAATCTTAAAGGTGAACACCAAATCTCATCAGTTGCTCTGTAGCTCCAGCTAATACAGCAAGGACTACTGTGGTTCTGACAAAGCAGGTTCTTGGGGACAGTAATAAGGAGCAAAAGTCAGTGCCCTCTGATAGCATCCACATGCTGACTACTTTGGCTTGTTGGCACCATGAATATGGTGAAATACATGTCAACTGAAGGCCTTGCCTTCTACATAGCAAGGGGAGAAATGATGGAAGACTAACAACTACCTTCTATAGCAAACAGGTCATGCCTCCCCTTCTCTCCTCCTTACAGAAGGATGCTGCTCCATGCTACAGGCTCTGTTGTACCTCTAGCTACCAAAAGCTCACAACCGCACATTGGGAAGTGGAGATGCTAAGGTCCACCTCACTGCCTCAAAGAAGATCCGAGGGACTATGCTATGCAGCTAAGTTAAAAAAACAAACAAAAAAACCCATTCCATTGAAGTCATCAACCAATTATAAAATAATCATCCAAAATAAAAGTCCTCATAGATTACAGCTGGTGTTGAGCAAAAAAAAGCCCTGCAATGAACCTTGGCTTGCATAGAAATAACATTTCTTCATTTCCAGGAAAACTTTTTTTTTAGTTACGTTAGTTTGATGTTCCCTTGTCTGTTTAAAGATTTAAAAAAAAAAAAAAAAGGTGTATATATATATTCACACACACAAAACTAAAAGCAGCAACAGAGGTGTACATGGAGGGTTTAGATGATGTATTAATGTCAGTATAAGAAAATATTTACAAAGCAAATGTGAAAGCTTTGGCGTCGTTTCTCTGTGAGTCATATCAGTGTAGAGTTATAGATGGCAGTATGAAGAAAAATGTGTGTGCTCATTATATGTGATTATTTGTGGTCTCATATATGCACAGTGTTACTTATAGCTAAAAAGAACCAAGGGAGATGAACTGAGGAGGGAATACTGATGAGCTATGCATGTTAGACAAAATCTGCG
>VXAL01007864.1:128156-150758 GCA_013399475.1 Chauna torquata
ATCCTGGGTAAGCCATTTATGCCAGTGGCAGAAATAAGAAACTTGCACTGTGAATTGTAAACCACTATAGAGAGATCTAAACAAAGGAAGGTAAAGAGACTGCACAAGTTTCTGCTGAGAAACTGCTGTGCTGAGGGAAGACATTGCTTCTGGGTTATAATTGTGCTTTTTACTTTTGTCACTGTGGCTGAGCATGGAAAATTCCAATTCTGTTCCCCCAAAGCTGATACATGAGAAATAATAATGAATATAGTTATCTTTTAGACCAAGACCAATTGCTTAAAAATCTTCTGTATATACAGGTAGCATTGTTCAAGGGGTATTTAAGAGTACAGAGGAAGGGTCAAGGAAATAACACCTGTGAAGAAGCACTAAACAGCAGAAGTGGAAAAGGTTGAGACTGTCTGTGTGCACTTTCAAATTTTGGAGTGTGAACTTTGGCAGCCATACTACTTCTGAACTTCTAAATCAGTGGAGTGGCCATCAGGGCTACTTTTGATATCAAGTTATTTCTCAAAGACATATAAATCTTTCCAGTCTTGGAGCAAATGCGTAACAAATGGTGTATAACTCACAGTCCCTTGGACACTAACTCTGACTGTGTCACCCTAAGTAGCACTTCCTTCTGAACAGGCCTTCTACAATCAATAGCATTATTCCTGGATTGAGCTACTGCTTATGGTCAGCAGACCCCAGAATATTGCTTATGTTCAGCAGACCCCAGAATACTGCATTTTAAGCAAGGTTCATTTTCTCGCAGTTTTGTTTGTGCTGTGTAACATTTGCCTTCTCTTATGGGGAGACTCAACAAGCAAATGCAGGGAGAAAGAAATGGGAACAGAAGTTTATTAAGGCAGAAGGTAGGCAGGGACAGCAGAGGCCACATCTAAAAGACAGGTAACAATATACACGTTGAAGATCCTGGCTCAAGAGCACAAATCTGAATTGATAACTCTGAATGGTGAGACCAAGTATTTGGCCTGTTCAGTGATCTGGTGCAAGTAATCTGATTGGGGTGGGTGGGAGTTCCAGATGCAGAACCAGACTCTTCTCAGCAGTGCCCAGTGACAGGACAAGAGACAATGGGCACCAACAGAAATACAGGAAATTCTCTTCAAACATAGGAAAAAAAACATTTTAGACTGTGAGAGTGACCAAACACTGGCATAGGTTGCCCAGAGAGGCTGTGGAGTCTCCATCCATGGAAATATTCAAATCCGAGCAGACAAAGCCCTGAGCAACCTGCTCCAGCTGACCCTCCTTTGAGGAGGGAGGTTGGGCTAGACAATATCCTGAGTTTCCAAAGCCAGAGACAAATATCTTCAACAACACCCACCGAGCTATGTTTACAGCAGAGATCAACAGTCACAATAAGTTTTGCTTTTTTTTCTTTTTTTTTTTTAAAGGAAGGTTGTGTGAAGAAGCTGCTTGAAATCCTCTCACTGTTCAGCAAAGAAAAAGGTGTAAGGGTAGACATAATTTTTCTGGGTCTCAGAAAAATTATTTGATACTGCTTCATCCAACAGATTGATTTCTAAAGTGGGAAAGCATGGCANGGAAATTCTCTTCAAACATAGGAAAAAAAACCTTTTAGACTGTGAGAGTGACCAAACACTGGCATAGGTTGCCCAGAGAGGCTGTGGAGTCTCCATCCATGGAAATATTCAAATCCGAGCAGACAAAGCCCTGAGCAACCTGCTCCAGCTGACCCTCCTTTGAGGAGGGAGGTTGGGCTAGACAATATCCTGAGTTTCCAAAGCCAGAGACAAATATCTTCAACAACACCCACCGAGCTATGTTTACAGCAGAGATCAACAGTCACAATAAGTTTTGCTTTTTTTTCTTTTTTTTTTTTAAAGGAAGGTTGTGTGAAGAAGCTGCTTGAAATCCTCTCACTGTTCAGCAAAGAAAAAGGTGTAAGGGTAGACATAATTTTTCTGGGTCTCAGAAAAATTATTTGATACTGCTTCATCCAACAGATTGATTTCTAAAGTGGGAAAGCATGGCATTGAGAAAGACAGAAAACAGAGCAAGTTATAAATCTTTCCAGAGAGAAGAAAACAAGGATGTCTATAAAAGGAACATTTCAAGGTTTTAGTGCGGAGAATGTGTAGTGCCATACGGGTTCCTACTAGAACCACTTAAGCTTTTTTTATACCATTTGTAGCCATTAGAAAGAAAATGAATCAGAGCATCTAACAAGTCAAACATAAAAATAGAAAACCGTAACAAAAAAATTCTGCTAAATAGAAACAAATGAACTGCAACCTGCTATGCTAGCCAGTGGGTCCTTCTTAGACATGGTGGAGTAATTTCCAGTTTAACAAGTAATTTCTGTCAATGATCTGTAATGTATGTTAGCCATGCAAACAGCGCAGAGATAAAAAAATCATTACTACATATTACAGTCTGTGCTAAATACATTTTATTGCTTTTTATTGTTTGCATAGAACTAGCACAATAAACTAGGTCTTTACAGAAAGCTGGAGGGTAAGAAGCAGGTCCACAGGAGTAGATCTGAGTTGACTGCTTTTAAACACAAGACTACAGAGAGCTGAAATCAAAGTTCTGGGACAAAATGTCAGTAAACTACCCGTGTTGCCTTGTCATTGTATAAAGTATTACAGTGTCAAAACCCAAATGGTGTCGTCATCTCTGTATCCACAGTGTAGATAATTACAAACAAACAATGAAGAATGAGGGGTATCAGTTTATACAGATTGATTTCTACTATTTTGCAATTTTTTTGTTTGAAATTTCCAGTTATGTGTAGGTATCAACCCATGTTCTGGGGGAAACTATCCCATAAATCAAAATATGTAAAGATCACACATACTCAGCTTCATTCTGACAGATGAAATCCATGTTTTACAAAGGGGTTCAGGAAGAATGGTATGGCAAAGTGTGAACTCCTGAGACTGAATAGTAGTAAAAATCATATAGACTAAATCATTAAAGGAAGGAATGAACAGCACAACATCTAGAACAAGGGAAAGATTTGGAGGTGATGATAAATTATACATTAAGCCATCTGTGCAGTATATTTTCAATAGACATTGCTTTCTGAAACTGTCAGAGAGTAGGACCACGTTAGAAATACTTCAGTAAATATTAGAAGTACTTCAGTAAGTCCTGTTATTTACAACTAAGTTTACTGTGGATGAAAAATACAGCAGAAAATCAACCAAAATTATGTGTGTCTGTGGTAGAAACAAGTTGTTTAAAAAAAATTTTAAAAAGGAAAAAAGAAAGAATTGAGGGAATATAGCTTCACTGCCTTCAGTGTACATCCATTGACAATCTCCCTTTAAAATTTTATCCACTACAAACTGGAGATAATTCAGCCAATATAGAATTTAGCATGTGCTTAAATGCTTTGGGGCCCGTTCCAAAACACATGAAGAATCAATGTCTTTATCCGGTTTTGGATGAGGCCCCTGTTAACAACATCTGGTGCTAAGCATGAGCTGAAGTGCTTTGCTAAGCAAGTACCAGAAAGAAAGATCTCACAGAGGTAATTTCTGTCCATATATAACCACTGTGTGCTACTAATCTATCTGAGATACCAAGTTTTAAACAATATAGGGTGAAAACATTTGGACACTTCAAGAACAGCTTTTTGAAGAAGCCTAAATGCAGCAGCAGCAGCAGATGTCATAAGTTTTGGAAAAGTAGTGAGCTTTGCATGTCCTTCGGCTTGACTTTCCATCTGCACTTGTTATCATCTGATCATCTATGTGCAGTTCTCCGTGTTTCTAATTCTAATTCACATGAACAGGGTGTTACAGGACTATGCAACTCCAGAAATCATTAACTATAAAAGTGAAAAATGTGTCAACATTCAGATATGACACTCAAAAATAGTACTGTTGTATATCAAAATAACAAAGGAACGGTAAAGCTTCCATAATTTATGAATACTCCAAGACTGTCAGAACCAGTACCAACCTGAGTCTTAAAAAAAAGATTCCAAAGGACTTCACAATATAAGATTTAAAAAAAAAAAATTAGGCTATGCTATAGCATAATTCATTGCCAAATGATTTCCATATAGTTTCTAAAAGAGAGAGCTGTGTGAGAATTGAAAGCTTTATAAAAGTCTGGTAAAACTGATATAAAAATTGCAATAAAGGAGGCAATATAATTTCAAAGTTAGCCATCTATTTTCACTACTATTTTAGGTTATTTTCTGAGAGTCTTTCAGGGTCTTAGAGACTTTTTAATGCATCGTTCCTGAATGCTAAATGATCAAAAGAAAAAGATGCAACTAAAGACAATTCCAATGGAAAACTAAAATACAAAGTAAAAGGGCACTTGCAGCTTATTTTCTGTCATTTAAAAGTTATACTACGTTTCTTTTCTTCCATTACTGTACTAAAAATCATTTCCTTATAGGAGAAAAAAAGATCCCTTCATTCCTGTGCATCAGTGTTTCATTATAGCACGTTTGACTAAGTCCAAGAAATATTGGTTCTAGAAAAAAATAGAAGTAGTGCTTTGTAGAAGACATCTGCATGGCTTGATACATAGTGCAGAGACCTCCATTCATGATTTCTTGTACCCACAATTACAGCTTTTTATTTCAGGTAAAATCTTAGAAAAGGGAAGGAAAAAAATTGAGTTACGAATTTGTGGAGAGAGCAAATGAAAAAAGGCTGAGTTTTTCAGGCTTTCTATAATCCTAAACATATCAGTTAGGTTTGGATTTTGATACTAACACTAATTCTGAAGATCACCTAACATCACGAGCTGTCCCTTTGGCATGAAGACAAGTTTAGCATGACTAAGAATATAAAAATGCAGTTCTACAAAAAAACCTGACTACAAACTCTTAGGTACAGACTGTGAAGGTGGACATGTACTGGAGCAGAGGATGTACCTTCAGGAACGCACACTGCCAAAGGTGGCTCTAACTCAGACACCCTGCAATCCAAATATCCCCTCTTTCATCCCTTCACTCTGACAGGTTGGTAAGGGGCACGTGGCCCCTGATGACAGACATCCAGGCCTTACCAGAGAAGCATAGGGAGCAAAGCCTTTGCTCAACCCTTGAACATATTCATTATCAACTGAGGGCATTTTTCAGAAAAACAGCATCCTACTTCAAGTAGACCATTTAGGTGTGCAATCTTGTCTTACTGCATGGGCACAGCACAGGAGAGCAGCATCGCTGAAGCACTGAAACAATTTTTTTGCAGGCACAAGACAAAAAGTCTGAATAAGCCTTCTTTACTTTCATGTCCATCCTTCTCCTGTCCTAGTCTCTCAATATCTACTCAATATCTCACTGATATTCTGAAAAGTTCCAAATCATACAAGCAGATAATGCCAATTAGAAAGCTGCACTTTAAAACCAAAACACCTGGTTCCATGTAATCTTTTTCTGAAAGGAGAAATGGATGAAATAAAATTATCTTCTAAAATGAGGGCCATAGCTAAAGACTAGTCAGACTCAAGGGAGAAGAGTGTTAGTAACGCAATTCTCATTAAAAAGATGTTTCAACCATACCATCATCAATAAGCCGTGAAGAATAAATGTAGAAGTAGAAGTAGAAATAATGTAACAGTTTAAGAAAAGAGACTGGAATGATTACGCATTAAAAACATCACTAACTTAAAAATAATTAAGCAAAGAAAACAGATTCATCACCACTGATGTAAGGCCTTCAGAGCTCTGACAGCCTCTATTTCCTGCTCTGTAGCATGCTATCCAAGGTTCATTGCAAACCCCTGTTTATCCAACTAACTGCATTTCTCAGTAGTTCTACCTAATTAACAGCATGGCAATGAAGGAGGCTACAGGGAGCACATATATGTAAATACACCAAAAATATGCTAGAGAACATCAAATGTGTAAAATCAAGCATTGAAAATTTAGGCAAGTGTCAGAATTAAGGTTGCTGTGCAGCCCTAATTGGGCAACCTTGTGTGCACGCATTATGACACTGCCTTTAATTACCCAACCTCCTACTATTTTTTCCACTGGACCCCTGCCTGCACTGACTGACACAACAAGCAGCTACTCAATACCTTTGTTTTCCTGTTATTATTCAATGTGTCCCCATGCCTCATTTATTGAGCGCTATTCACACCCTGTTCTGAGACTTATTAATTTCTGCCTGGGCTGTCATACAGTACTTACATTCTAGTAGCTCCTCACTTCTCAAATACCATTCTAAAGAGAGACAGGAGAAGATTGTATTAGCCCTCTTCAGCAGAAGGGGTCTGACAAATCAAGGTGAAAGTCATAAATTAAATCTAGAAGTATACGCTCACTGACACACAGAATCTGAAGCAATTAGAATTCTTTGCTAATTTGTATATTCAAATACTTTTCATTGACTTGAGCTATCTGTGAAATATCAGTGCTTCATAAATCAGACCCAAGGGTCTCAAACTAAGCATTCAGAAAGTAAATAACACACAATTAGTAAAAACATGGCTTGATTAGATTGGAATCATACAGAAATTCTGTAACAGAGGCAAGAAGAGAATCTAGCAGCACTAATGCTCTAACCGTCACAGCCTTGCCTTCCATTCCTGTAACGCCCTGTCTCCTTCACACCTTGCCATTTCTTCAGCAAATGAAGCAGAAGTACTAGTAACTTTCTTTATATGTTTTCAGCTGACACCAGAAATGGTGAAATCCAGACAATGAATGAGGCTGAAGTTGTCCCGCTATGCACAGCCACGAATACATCAAAGAAATCTGAATCTAAAGTGGACAGGTGATTTTAACTATGGCATTTCCCAGTTCCCAAACCTTGACTTTGAAACCCTATTAGCATTACGTCAGCTTCAAAGGTACATAAGCATCCCCTGCCCCCCCCCCCAAAAACAAATAAAACAAAACAAAAAAACAAACAACAACAACAACAAAAAACCACACAAACCAGGAAACCTGCTAACCTGCTCACAGCACCAGAGTGACACCTCTGTTGTCCACGGCAGGGCCAGAACCTTCCTTTCCACCACTCAGATTTCAGTCATTTCAACTAACACAGCAATAGGGGCTGTAGCAGAATACTACCCTCAGCTTTAGTAGGCATACTCTTTTTCTTCTTTAATTATAACCTCATGATTGGTTTTAGGAAAATATTTTTCCAGCCAGCTCTAGTGAAAATAATGTATTTTCACCTCATCAACAAATTTGTCATTAATAAAATATTCGTATTAAGGAAGCATACAAATTTGAGTCTAACATGCACCTGCCTTCCAAAATTCAGTAATGTACACTAATAAGAGGTATTTAATAAGACTCTGTCCTAAACTGCTTTTTGTGCCTTTTACTCACCAGATCTCCTTTTGGGAATACAAACTATTTGCTGGACATACAAGCCTCCTGCCCCACAGGCACCATGAAATAAAGGTCTAGAGGTCAGAACAGCAACCCTGGACTCAGGAAGCCTGAGTTGTGGTCTGGCCTGCTGCCGATCTGCTTTGTGGTCTCAGGTAAACAACAACCTCAAGGTCTCATTTTCCCAGTCTGCAAAAACGGGATTGGTACTTAATCTCAGAAAGAACTGCATAGATTTGTTATACTATTGTTACTGGAAAACAGCCTCCCTTCCTCAAACCTCTCCACATGTAAAACTGTGCATGAAGGCGAAGTATTAGAATGGTCCATTTAATTAGAGAATTATCATGCATCCTGCAAAAGCCCCGTTTGCTCCCAGCACATGGAGATGAGCTGAGTTACACCGCTGACCTTCCAGGCATCACGCTGCAGGGAGCAGAGCGGCACATCAGCTCCCGGGATCCACGGCAGGGGAAACCTGGGGCACTGACACGCGCTCCAGGAGTCAAACTTAAAGCAAACTAAAATTGCATTTTGCAAAGTCCTTCTAATTTGATGTGGGTTTAGCTACTGGTCAACTCTAGACATAACGAAACCAAACACTGGGATGCTACAATGGAATGATGGATAAAGCATTTCTCACGTGCTCCATGCCTGTGCGCTGCAGGTGCTGGGATACTAGAAATGGTAACTTAAAACAGTAACATCTAAAAATCTATGTAAATATATTTGAAAGTATAAAGAGGTCATCTCACTGTTAGTAAAACATAACTAGCAAAGTGACATAAGTTTTCCTTATTATTTATATTTCTTTTATATGAGCACCACAGGAACTGCAGCAAAAAAAAAATAAATTAGAATCAGCCAAAATCTTTTCTGAAGACAGGTTTTTCTCCTATTAGCTCTGCAAAACTTATTAATCCTGAAAGAGAGAGATTTCCTTTCAGTTTTGCATAGCAGTGTGTACAAATAAAAGTGTTAACTGCCAGGACATAATTTTCAGTATGCTTGTCTTACTTCAGATGTGTGTTTTCTGTTTGGAGCACAGCTGTTCATGCATCCCAACATGAGCTTCAGTGCTGTAAATATCTTCTCTATTGAGGGCTACATTCCCGAAGTACTGCACAGGGGCCACATGTACAAATTGTGTTAGTGCTATTGTAAGCTGCGTGCATGCAAATCCATGCATGGCACTTCGAAAATGCAGACCATGGACCTTGACCCCACCACTTCGCCACTGAACCAGAATTGCTCGATTTAATTAATGCTGTGACTGTGACATAAATCAGGTTTTTCAAAAGGCTTTATTTGGCTAAAAGAACTCATTCTGGGATAAAACTTAAATAGATCATGCTGCAGAACTGCATTAATGTAGCAAATTACTCCCAGCAAGCTGGAAAACAAAATAATTTGGAAACTGAAGGTAAGATTGTCTAGGGTTTATTGCCACTTTTTTCTTCTCCTCCCTCCCAGCCCACCCCACCCCCAACAGAAGGCTGTGTGTGTGTTTCGTTCAATTTCTTTACTTCTGGATATCAAAACCAAGTCCTTTGCCTGTCAGCATAACACAGCTGGCAGCACTATTGCCTCTGTGCTAGAAGGTCAGAGATGCACATCTCTGGCTGAGACACGGGCTTGCATCCAATGCTGATGCTGCAACAGCGCTTTTGGGGGATGGCGTTGCACAGTTAGAACTGTCTGCCTTCAGACGAGACATTAAATCAAGGTCATTTCTGCCCATCAGTGGGGACCACCTGGGTGAAGGGTAACAATCCCATGGCAATTTTCACCACAGTAGGACATAAGCACAATGGTCTTCACAGTATTTGCTCCTAACAAATAGCTTCTGGTATCTGAGACTCTTTGGAAGCAATTGTTAAGCAAAATAATAGAAATCCATTGGACTATCCAAGCAATGGCAACGATATTTTCCTCCTTGCTTTGCAAAGCCTCCTGTGTTTAGGAGGAAGGGTAGCGTACTTCTAGGCACAATGAGAGGACAAGCACACAGCACAAGTGCACAGTAATACATCTTGCATAGATGAAGAACATACTGTGTTCAGCAACACGGATTTGTGAATTTCCAGTTCCCTGAAGGCAAATTTGCAGCAATAATTATCAAATTAAGTTAGAATCATTCATTCAGTCTGCTGCTTTAGGAAGAAGCAAAAATGCAAGAAACATTACAGTATGGAAAATTAAATAAAACCTATTTCTACACCATTTTCTTCTGAGCCCAGCAGTCACATTTAGTCTATGGCTGGTGACAAAGGTGGCAGTTGGTGGCCATTTACTCCCTCTGTGCCCCAGCATTTTAACTATCGGCAGAGAATCTGATGAACAGACACAAACGTTTTTTAGCTTTCATAGGTTAAATCTATATTGTAAGATCAAGAGCAGAAAGAAAGAATGGTTCAGCTAACAATGGACGTCAGGCTGTCTTTCTGAAAGTGGAGAGATATCACATAATATCTTTATTAAGAGCTAGAACAATACAGAAATAATATAACAGGTAACAGGATGGCATGAAAGCATGGTGCACTGCACCCAGGGAACACAGGCAGTCACAGAAATCCTCCATTTTGATCAAGGACTATAATCAAGTTTTTTTTTTTTTTTTTTTTTTTTTTAATTCATACACTGTCTGAACCAAAGATGAGGGACAATCACAAGTAAAGAAACTTTGGGTACAGCAAGAGATTTGATGAAAATAAATAATAGAAGTCTGAACTGATTTGCAGGCAAGAAATTATAAAGCATGTTTTTCTTTCGAAAGAAGCCCTCAAAAGGAAATTGAGAGGATTTGCATCATTTCAGGTATTGATAAAATACAGCTCCTTTTTGTGTTAATTTGAGTAATCCTAGGCAGGTCTCAAGGAAAGAAATATGTTGCCTTATTCATTCATGTGACAAGTAAAATAAGAATGGAAGAATATCAGATAAAAGGCAAACTCGACTAAAGTTATCTTTCACCACAACTGAAAATGAGAAGCCAAACCTAATATATACATAGTAGACAGTGAAATAAAATTAAGCCTACAAACAAAAACACTGCTTCTGTAAAAATAAAAAATATGCATATACTTAATATTCAGCATGGGAAAAATTCCAGTGAAATTACAATTAGATTTTGAGAGCAATTTCAGTAGCAACCTATTTCACTTCTATAACACTATAATGATTTCACCAGTAACAAATTCTCTAGGTAGTATCACACTGGAAAGTTTAAGGATGGCACCATTAAATAGCATCTGTAATTGTTACAATCAACTGCATACTACAGAAAAGGGTGCATTTGTGGATGACTCGCACCAATTTGCCAGATTAGCATTTCGCTGCAAGTAACTCTCGGAGCCTTCAAGAACTTATTACCTATAGACCAAAGCTCATATCAAGTTCATTTTCTGCTGCAAATGAAACCAGGCATCCTTTCACAGTAGGATTTATATTATGGTAGTCAGTAATATTTGCAGCTGTAAACAATTTAGTTATGATGGGGCAAAATATGGGGTTTTAAAATATCGCTGAGCACAGGGCTGACTGTAACAGCTGCTGATATATGGATGTTTCCTCAGCTTGTATGAGTCACCTTTGCTCTTAAACCATTGCAGGAAGCTGTGACCAGTACTTTGCAAAAAGCAACAGAATTTGGGTATGAATCTGACAAAATACCAAATCTATCGAATGCAAAGACAGTCTTACAGATGCATGCATGTTCCACAAAGCATGAGGACCTGAGGTTTCATTTACAGCGATACTGGGGGCAGAACTAAAAATGCAATCGAGAAACACATTAGCCCTTCTAAATTCTCTAGATGATTAAGTAATAGTTCTACCTCTGTGTAGAACATGTCGGGATTTTTTGTTCATTTGTTTTTTGAAGTTTGCCCTATCTCAAATCCATAGAAAGTAGTAGAAATCCAGGACATCCTTAGGTAGACAAATACTTCATTGCATCCAGAAACAGCTGTTACGTATTCAGACACTCATATTAGAAAGAAACAAAAATGCTGCATTCTTAAATCTTCTAGTAATTTAAAAATTTGAAGAAATTTTAAGTATTATACCATATATTCTCAGTCACATCTAATGTAGAAATGTGTGCTCGTGATATGCAGTTGCTAAAATTATATTTATGTTCATAAAGATGTTACCAGATGAACTAGATTTTTCAAAGAAAAATGACATATTTAGTGAGTGAAGTAAAATTACTAGATGTACTTTCAGATTTAGTAAAGACTGACAAAAAAGACTGATTTTCAGGAGTTCAGAATACAACTTCCTAGATAATTGCATAATTAATCTGAAAGTACAAGAACCATAAATGAATACACAAATCTGGTGTTTATGAACATAAAATGAACGGTTAATTTCTTAACAGATCTGGCACACTCCATTATGAAACCTGTTCCTCTAATGAACAGAAACATTTAAACTGCAAGAATACTACTGAAGACTGAATGGAAAAAATGGCCAAAAATCCTATTTCTAAGAACAACTCAAATCGCTCACATGGACTTAAACAAACAAAAAAATCACTTTGCCTTTTAGTTCTAAACCTTTTTTAATTGGCCTCATACAACACAAATCTTTGTGATCTTCTCCTAGTTAAATCTGCCTTATCTTTACAAATGATCTTCAGGAGAAAATAAATGGTATTTGCAGAAAGACTGGAAAAGCATGAGGAAAGTACCCAGCTGGGCATCATCCTGGGAAACTGAAGTGACTCATCTCAAGAAAAAACATTCAAGACATTTTAGGAAGAATAAATCCCAGGTAATTTGATATCTAGAAGCAGAGGTAACATTATGTCATCTGCTCCTCATTACAGCTGAATTCCATGCAGAGTTCTGGGAAGCTGAGATAGCCGAGAAGTGAGAAGCAGGTGGACTGTTGCTATGCATGAATTAGGAAAAATAAGGTGATAAAGGTGGAAATGGAAGTGCCTGTTTACCCTGGAAGAAAGAAGAGAATGAGAAGTGGAAATATTTGATATGTTTAAAGAAGCAGGAAAGAAAGAGGTATAAACAGCTGTAATATTTTCCGTATCTCAGTCTGTGAGGAAAAACTGAAGCGGTGAGCTGTTAGTCCACTGCATGATCTTCCAAGGGATGTCAGCCAAGGCCCAAGAATGGCAAATATAAAAGCAGACAGGTTAAAGCCTGAGTTAATGTGGAATATGGGTCAATCACGTACTAGCAGGGAAATGAGCAGCCAATTACTTTTTCCAGCTATAGATTTTTTTTTCTTTTTTGTATATGCCACTATTTAGCACACTGAAACTGGCAGAAAAATATATGCATTATTCATGCTACTCATAGTAGACATGTATTGTAGTTTCTGTGAACAGGACTGGAAGTAATACCAGAGGAAATAGAAGCCTTAAAGGAAGACACTAATCTCAGAAACCTCAGAGTGTCACTATAATTTTTTTTTTTTTTTAAGGACTCTGTTATGATAATGGTAAGGTTTGCAGAAAGTGATTTCTGCAGTATTCAGATAAATGACCTCACAGAAGGCCATTTCTTCCCCAGGAAATGAGCAGTGAATGCTCATTTCACACCCCAGAACACCCACCAGAATGGGAGCAAGCCATTTAATAGCAAGTGGAAGGAACCCCACAATGTTGGTTCCTATGTGATTACCAACAGCCTGAACATAGCAAATGTTTTAGATTTCATGACAGAATTTACCTGGCATTGTGCCCAGCACAGGCAACTTGTCATTTTAAAACAGGAAGGAATATCACTCTCATCCACTGCTTGAAAATTACTTCTCATCTACAATTATCTGTCAATTTTGCGTTCTCATTTTCAGCTATCACCAGCCTCCATATTTACAGAAGTCCATTTCTGCTTGATTCTTGTGCTCAGCTCCAAAATAATTTATAAGGAGTTACACACACTTATCAAAGACAGACAAAATTCATGCAAAAACTAATGGCAGTCTATAAAAGTTGCTATGTATCATTATACAATGTATGCCAACACTGCTGTCACAGTACCTGCATTGCCTTGTCCTTTCGCAATCAGATTAAAGTATTAGTATAGTGCAAAGATTATTTTTGTTGTTGTTCTTACAGTAGTGTTCAGGCAGTAATACACTGGTATAACAAGTGATTATATATCAGAGAGAGTGGTCCCCCAGCATTTTGCGACAAGAGTCGATCTGACTGACCCCACTTTGCTTCTTGAACTTGACCAGAAGCAACTTGATTGAGAAATGTTGTCTGCTCTCACAAACACGAGGAAGCTGAAGCAGTGAAGAGAGGAAGTACTTTGGTCCAGGCCAGCAGCAGAACAGAAACTGAGACTAGTTCTTAAATGTTCCAGCCTGCTCATCTGCCTGTGCTCTTCTGAGCAGCAGGTCAAAACTAAATATCATTATTTGCATTATAGCAATGCTACCAATTCCATCAGCTGTCACTGATGCTGGTGGTGACATGGCATATCTGACACCAAGGACAAGCTGTAGAAGAAATGAATAGGACAGCTCCAGGACTCACCTGAATGGAGGATCCCACCGGACTGTCCCTCTACCTCCAAGACTTTCTCCTATGGGACTCCCTGGAGTGCTCTGCCATTGAGAGGATTAATGAAGAAACACCATCTACTTATCTATTTGAGAAAATTACATTTCTCTGCCTTCTAACCAGACAGCCTGTTTAGCCTTGAAAACACTGGAAAGTGCGCATTCTAAGCCTTTGGGAGACACGAGCATGGCTGCAAATAAGCTTTTTAGAGATTCATGCCATTTAAGAAGTTATGCTTGTAAAGACATTGGAAAGAAACTTAAAGATGTACGTGAGCTCTGAGCTGAGACAATTTTGCCGTGGGTTCTTCTAGTTTGAAATCTATCCCTGGTTGCTTTTCAAAAGCCTGTCACCTGAAGACTGGATCAATACATTGCATTCATCTTGGGGCTACATCTTGAATCTATTCAGGAAACAAACCTTGCACAGAACGCAGAAGTAGCTGGCTTGTTAAGAACAGCCCCTGTTGCCCAAATCTCAAAGCTATGCCTTAGAAGCTGTCCTAAATGGTGGTATATTTTCTGAGAAGAGGTAATCTGATGACGTAATGAAAGACACTTTTGGCAGTGAAGGGCAAGCCAAATTAGAGAGGACACAAGCTGAAGGAAGAAATCAGTAGTTTTGGACAATGTGCACTGGATCCAAAAGGGAAGAACTAACAGCAAATTGGATAGACACTACACATCTTTCACATGCTAGAAGTGAGATGACATGAGAAGCCATATCTTAAGCTAGAAAATGTTAACAAATCAATAAAATTATTTACACAAAAACACCAGAGAACAAAATTGTCAGTCATTGATCAATTCTATAATATACCGTATGTCATCAAATACTGGGTTGTTGTTTTTACTTAAAGGCCAAACTTTGTCCTTCACCTTTATGGTCAATTTCTGTTATAGGATATTTGCCAGTGCTGATCTGAGCTTTTCAGTGTACCACCCTCGGCACTACTTTGGGGTGACTTTTGCGCATGCAGTGAGGCATTTCATAGGAGTCTAAATGTATCTGAAAAAAGCCTAGAAAAAAAAGATTTTTTTCAGTGAGATGCACTCCAGAAATGATTTTTTTTTTCCTTTACAAACATGAAACCTAAGCACAAATACTCAAAAATGCAGAAGGGAGGGAGGGTAGTAGCATCACTGAACTAGAACCAGAGAAATCAACCCAAACCAAACTGCACTTTGGCTAGTGTAAGATTAACAAAAAGCCCTTGGGAACTCTTTGCAGTCTTTAAGTGGAGCAAGCAGGTTCTACCCCCTGGAGAAATATTGATCCAAGACCTGTGGCATTTTCATCACTTTCAAATCCAAAACCCTGGGTCCTAATTACAAGAGACT
Source organism: Chauna torquata (assembly GCA_013399475.1). Classification (NCBI taxonomy): domain Eukaryota; kingdom Metazoa; phylum Chordata; class Aves; order Anseriformes; family Anhimidae; genus Chauna; species Chauna torquata. The sequence goes on from VXAL01007864.1 coordinate 143,326, forward strand.
CTTAAAGACAAGTTCAAGATGCTATACTTCAAAAAATGATGCTATTACTTGTGGACCGGACTGGTATGAACAAGGTGAAGGCAGTAATGTGCACCCCTGGGGTGGGTGAAAAAAAATGGGGATGAATTGTTGTTATTAAGTGGACAATCCCAAAATCACTCAAGTAATTTCTTTGCACTGTTTTGGGGAATTTCATTTAAAACTGTATTTATTTGTCTAATGGACAACTCAACTGTTTTCCTGCATGACAGGAAGAAACAGATTACTGTAATATCCTACTAGCTGAATATGACAAATACATCAAATGGGGAGGGGGATGATATAGATGGAAGAAAGAAATACTGTGAATAAACACAGAACTTCATTTTCTTCCCATCCCTCCCCAGACTGATTTTTTTTTCTTTTAGGGTACAGCTCTATGGACACAATCTACCATGAACTTTTCAGTGTTAGTAGTATTATCACTTATTGGTACAGAGGTAGTTCAAAAATGATTTATGATGAATAGAAAGACAAAATTTACAGCTATGCCCACAGAAAAAAACTTAGCTCCTTGCTACAGGTAAAGTAACTCTATCAAGTAGAGCTCTACGATGCGTGCACTGCCAGCATAGTTATGCCAGTAAGGAACATGAGGTTTAAGATAAGACAGTCATACAGGACCTCTTTACAGACCAAATAACACATTAATTCATACTACCAAATAGGTATTTAGTCAGACAAAAGAGACAATCCCAAGAAAAGCAATTTTTGCTGGTACAGTCTGCATCTGCTCTAAGAGGGTCTCTGAGCTCATTTCTTTCCATGCAGCAGCTTCACCAGTCCACCTGTTCCAGCCCAGTCTGAGAGCAGATAGCACAGATTAGCAGATGCAAATGCATTTAAGGTCCCCATTTTAATCTAACAAAAAGCCTAAGAGAAAAGGCTCATGGTAAAAACTTTGCACCAATTCAGAGAACAATAAAAAAGGCAAAACTATGTATTCAATCCACACAGCCATACAGCAGGAACCTGAAGCTGCCAAATGCAGGCTATGACAGATGGCCAAGGGAGCAAACTTGGAAAGCAAAGGCTTTCAAGGAAGATAGCTGCAGCTTTAAAACTAGCCCATAATTGGCATGATTCTCACTGTTAGAAGTCTGTCTCTTGAGCAAGCTCTAGCTGCTGTGTTTACATGCACACCCATGCATGTATGTGTGACTGTGTGCTCATGGCTGGCGCTCTGCTTCCCTGCAGGAATGTACTAATAGCCTCAGGTCAGCCCAGTGCTGCACATCTCTGCCAGAACAGCTATGCTGGGCAAGAGCTCAAAGAGCTAAAATTCCTGATTGCCATAGCCAGCAGAAACCCCTTGCGTAGAAACAATTATATGAGCAAAACTCCATTTTTACTGGCTCTTTTTACTCCATGGTGTATTTTGTACACCAGTACAAAGTGTACCTTAGCCATCATCACTGCATCCAGAACTAGGGACACTTTGCTGCAAAGCATACCTTGAATCTCCATGAGAAATACACTCCAGGTACAACACAGGAGGCTGAAGCTGGACTTGCTATGATGAAGGCATCTTAATTTTTAAACAGCAGCAGTGGGAGGAAATTGTGTAAATGGCAGAACACTGCTCTCCCAGCTAATGAAATGAAACACCAAGACAGCTTGCTTGGTAATAATGCAAACCAGCCCACCCTTCATTTAGCAAATATTGTTGACAAAAGCTGAAATCATATCATGGTAACAGCATTCATGAGCATGTTCAAGAGCATGTTCAGGTTATAGCAAGCTTCTACTTCCTCCCATTGACAGTAACCTTGTTCTCATCCATTTCTTACACTACCTACCCCCCTTTCATACCTTCCCCAGAGGTTTTGCTGCATTCAAGAAGCTGTTATAAAACCACCCTACTCTCTTCCTTAGCAGTCCAAAGAATACTTCATTCACTTCATCTGGTCCTTCTGCTATTTAGCTAAAAATAGAATTGACTAATAGAAATCTGTCTATCAATCTAGCTAACTGCAAAACTTAACTCTGCCTCTGTTTCCCAAATGCTCTCAAGTCAATTTTCACAGTGTGTCTTATTTGGAGAGGCACCCATCCTCCACACTCCTCAAATGAAAACTCAACTAGAACCTCCTCAGAGGGAGACTAGTATTATCTAACATAAATATTCCCTTCACTAGTAGTAAAAAAAATCCTCAGGAAGGTGGGAGAAATCTCTGGAAATATTATACAACCAAGGTGGATGGCAAACCTATGACACCAGGCACCTTTTCTTGCATAACGTGTAAGCTGTGTTCAACAGAGCAATCCAGCCCACAACTCTGTGCATTGTACACATTTATTTCTACCAGTTCAGATTCTTTAGGGATTGACTTTCGATGGCACAGCTCACTGGCTGATAGTAATAGTAATCTCTTCTCAAGTTCCTTTGCCTTTTTTTTTTTTTTTTTTGAAAAAGCATAGCTGCCACACAGGCAGCACTGCTTGGCTCATCACATTCAGGCTCTGTGTGGAGCAGATTTAATTCCTTTGTATAGAATACTGGATATATTTATCCTGGCACTTGACTTTTTCCTCATGAGATACGACCAGAGTTGTGGCAGCTTTAAAAACCTAAGCTAATTCCATATATACAGAAGGAAAAAGGCTGAGCTGGCAGGATTTACTCTACTGAGGACACACATCATCTGTGTTCCCTTCCCTCTTCTAGGTTCATAACAGCCTGAGTGGTGTCGGGTGGACCTTGCAGCTTATTCTGAAGGTTTTCTCTTCTCCCAGGCAAAAAGGTGCTGGAAAGAGGAAGAAGCAAGTGGGGACTCTGGCAGTAATTTGTTTAGTGAGGTCTGTATCTGTTATATAAGATGTGCTCCTGGCAGTTAAAGTCTTCGGCAGGAATTTTATTTTCAAGTGCGTGCCTACAGCTCCCAGAGCCAGGAATGGGAGCTCTAGTACGGTTAGCAAACACGGAGAAAAAAACACATATATATACACACAAATCTCTCTTAGAAGCGTAACAAGCAATATGTTGTCATTAAAATGTTATGTAGCCAATCCTTCTTTAATATTTCCAACAAAAATTGTTCCTGAGAATTTATATGGCAGAAACAGAAGAATATCCAGAAGAATGTGGCATGTTTAGTTTTACTTCCATTATTATCATTATTATGATGATTACAAGATTACTAAAGCTGAAATGATGGAACTGAGCAACTGACACAAAATTGTGTCTTAGAAGGTCTATCAATGATAAATGACTATGAAACTGACGACCTTTTCTTAACAAAATATCCTATGAATTCTTAAGTTGTAGCGATGAATAAAATCCCAAAGGAAAAGACAGGATGGCAGTCATGAATGTATCAGAAATTAAAAACTAAAGCAACCTTTTGTCACAGTGAGTTCCGCTTATGCAGCTTTTTTAGTTTCTCTAGGACCCAATTTTTCCCTGCAGGAGTATAAAACCAATACCTCTGAAGTTAGCTGAACACACCAGTGCAAGTTCACTGTCTGGTACCTTCTGCTTTGACATGAAGCCCAGTGCTATTCTCCAAGTTTCTTTGCATAGTAAGTATTATTCTACATCCCTCACTAAGACAAAACTTAAACCCTCCCAGGCTGATCACTAGCTTTGCTTATTTTTAGTATTTCATACTACAATTTCAGTCCTTTTTAAATTATTGCTGACTTCCCATATCTAGAAAGAAACTAATATTAAAACATCCATCACATTCTTTGCTTTCTTTGTGCATTTTTAAATTTAGCTGTTAAAGTTTTATAAGAACATGGTCTCTCGTGATTGTTGTGGCTCCTTCCTATGATTACTCCTAACGTGCTTGACACCTATGCTTTTGATATTGCTGAAATGGTATATGCCTTACCTCGTGATCTGATAGCACATCACATAGCCTGTATTTCTGCATGTCATGTTAGTTTTCCTCTGTACTTCACGTGCTTTTAAATGCAATGACCTTATTGATAATAAAACAAAAAAGGACTGACAAAAAAAAAAAAGCACTATACAAATACATAGAAGGTCTGCAGCCTCCTCCTGTTTTTATTCATACCTGGGACATTTCATCTAAATAGAAATTCACAGAGACTTCCACCCATTTCAGTTGAGCTCTACCACAGAACTTCTGGTAAAAATGAAAAAAAAAAAAAAAAAAAAAAAAAAGAAAGGAAACTAGGAACTAGGCTCTATGTTCACATATGTATGTGTCTCTATGTGCCGCAGCTGGCGAGCAATTATTGCTTGTATAGTAGTTTGTCCAGGTCACAGGACAGAATGGTACATAATAATATGATCCAAATTTATTTCTTCAATATTGACACAGTATTGATGGGGTTTTCAGTTACAAAAGGATTTTAAAAAATCATAACAGCTACAACGCATGTTCATTTTATCTAGTGCTCATCACTATACTATGAGATTCTTCAATGTTCATGACACAAAGCCTTTTCTCTCCCTCACAACTCATTTTACATTAAGCCATTAGATCTTACAGCTGCAGTTTAATGTAGGGATTTTAGGTCATCTTAGAACTTACCCTTTTCAAAGAACAGTTTTAATCTTTGTATAGTACTTGAAAATACTTCTTATAATTATGTTTCAAGTGTTATTGCAGCTATATTTCAGATTTTACGTATGTAAGAAAATGCTATATTATTTTAATACTGACGGTAGAATAAAAATCTATTCAAAATGCACCTTTCAGGAAGTACAATCAAATATCCAAGAACACTACTAGACTTGTTCAGCATAAAGTTTCAAACTGCTAATGGATTTTAAATTGATGTCATAATGCTGCAATTTAAATACAGAGTGTTCATTAATTTTGCTAGAACTCTTTGTAGAGTAGGAGCAGTATGGAAGAGAGAGGAAGGTTATATTTTCTATACCTGCTTCTTTTAATCTGCTTGCCCATTCTTGATACACAAGAGGTATCATCACATCAACTTGGAGTGTGGAGGGTGCGAAGTTTATCCAAATGACAATAGGCTTCAATTAGATAACCACTCTGGAGTTGTATCAAAAACTTTTCTTTGAAAAAATACCAGGAATAAGATAAAAGTAACTAACACCATAGACATGACATTTCTTAAAGAGGGATTTCATCATTTCAGGACCTATCACCAAAACCCAGAGGTTCAAAAGAGAGGAATTAAGGGACAGCAAAGATGGTAAATAAAGGTCACCTCATCCATACACATCCTTTCTACTCTAAGGTCAAAATTTATGTTCTTGAGTGAGAGAGCAACATTGCAAATCAGATATCCATTGTCTCTTTCAAATCTCAGAGTCCTCTCAGACGCAGGCATTGAAAAGGGAAAAATCTCATTGTGGAGGACTAAGGGATCCTCTTGTCTTGATGGGAGGGAAGGGACAGGATGCAAATTTTCTAGGTGAGGAGATATCTATTTCAGAAACATCTCAAAAGTCAAATCAGAATGTGTCTAGACATAATGGGCCAGTATAGTACAACACTTAACATCTATTTATACTTCAAATATAGTATGTTTACTGTACATAAAGTCAGTTTTTCTAAAGCTGTTGCTATAGCTACAAATCAAGGAAACCATAGCAACACTGTATTATGCACAGCCTTAATTAGGGATTAAGTGATGTCTCTCTTCGCAGTTTATATTAAATATTCCCATATAATCTAGTTACAGTAATCTCAAAATGCTTTCAAACTTCTTAACAATAAAAATTCTATATGATTGTACTGTCAAGTCAAATACACAACATACTTGAAATGTGCCTTTACTGCATTATTTTGATCATACCTAATAATATATATCACTGGTTTTTACTTAAGTACAAATGTTCATATCACCATATTTCCTGAACTTGTTTAATACAAATCATTGATCACTTTAGCCCTAACCACCAAGTAACGATTTTCCATCATCTCATAAGGTTTCCAGGTCTCATCCCATTCAGCCTGACCTCAAAAGAAATTAACGCCTCCTAACTTCAACTTTTTTTCCACAGATTAAAGTTGTTTGTTTTTTTCATATTTTCTTTTTTCCTCACAGAATAAGTATGTGAAGGAAGGATGGGAAAGGAAGAAGAGACAACTGACTGGGCTGGTGTTAAAGCACTTTAATTACTTTGCTTTGTTGAGCGTGTGTATGTACTATTTTAGCACACAGAGAAGCTAGCACGTTGCATGCAGCCACGTGCCCTGCTGCAGAGTGGTGCCTGAGAGGAACAGGTAAAGGAGAACAGATAATGGTGAAGAAAGAGGAAGGATGTTGAAAGTGGCTGAGGAACAGGAGGCAGCGTAATCAGACAGTGGGAGACATGCAGGACCCAGTGAGGTGACAGGCTTCAAGAGACACCCTAGAAGACTATGAACACATTCAATGGGCATGTACAGATCCTCTCAACAAAAGAGAAAACCATAATTAATGTCTTTAAAAGCCTTCTATCCTATCTTCCCTTCTATCACATAAATTTATAATAAATCCTCATGGTATAGTTTCCCCACCTTTTGGTCCTTTCCCACCAACGAGATGGTAGGAGTCCCTTTTTGTAAAAACCTTGGCTACATTTATTTAGGGAATTAGCTGCACTCACAGACTGGACCTTCTGCTTATCTCACATACTATAGCAGCACAAAAAAAACTAGAAAAGAATATCTGAATCCTATGAAATGAACAGAAATTGAATGTATTTGGCACTTACGGAAATGAGAGATCTGTGGCTTTAATCTATGAACAATTGAGAATTGCTGGCCATTTTAATACAAATAGTATACCAATGCACACTTTTACAATACACACATTTATAAAGCAATCTGTTATAAAAATTGTAGTCACAGAAAAGCTCTGAGTGCAGGTTAGGAACACGAGCTGTATAAAAGCTTTTCACAGGGGCTACACAATAAAACATCNCGTGTTATGAAATTTAAGAATAAATTAAGGCTCCCACAAGCTACATCTAACCTCTGATGAAGGCAATGGTGAATAAAAATGGATTAGATGCTCCTCTCCTCTCCTCTTATCAGTTCAGACTGATAGTGGTCAAGTGACTGTGGCAGCTCTACCTCATTCAGATTCCACGCCTGCAGCTGCAACAATCACATAACCCAGTGACACACAGAACTAACTGCCCTCTCGTTTTCAGTGGGTTCCCGGTCCTTTCATGTTTAAGATATGCTGGATGAAGCCTTAGCCTCTTTGAACTCAACAGTAGAGCTCCCATTCATTTCAATGGGACCAGGATTCACCCTGACTCAAACAGATTTCCTGTCTGGTGCTTGTCCTTTTTCTGCTCTGCAGATGAATTACTTTGGCCTCCAATATACTCAATGCTGCATCTTACATGGACAACAATTAAAAATGAAAATCAGAATGATTTAGGAGGTAGCTTCTTTTAAACCTTGTTATCTTCTAACACCCTAACAGTAAAATCATAAATAACATGTCCA
>VXAL01007864.1:159625-179385 GCA_013399475.1 Chauna torquata
AACACCGCGCTTAGAAGGACAAATGAAAGGTAAAGAGTTACATGAGGGTTTTAAGTATCCTAAATGACACAATATGCAGTAAAATTTACAGGTATAGTGAATAAATCACTTTTTTAATATCTCTGCACATTAAACTACTGTTATAGGACTAATGCAGGGTTTCAGGCTTTTTATTCAAGTATGATACCAATTGAAAACAATAATGGCTACATTTACTGAATTTGTTTCATTTTGTAGACCACTATATGGAAAAACTAGTTTTATTTAATTTTCTCTTTTATAGTCTTCAGCATCCTCTTCAAATACTGCTTTGTGTTACAACAGAGCATAAAATGAAATTCTTTCAAGCACACTACTTCAGCCTACGTTATGATTTCACCAGTACTGGAAATAAATATGCCTTCCAGCTATTCCTTCCGGCCTGAACCTCCCTTTAACAGGGCTGCTAGAGGGACACTCAGGCAGGGGTCCTGAAACTTTTCAGAGAGAAAGCAAGACTGCATAGCAAAGATCCTTTTAGAAATAGACACGTATCAAAACATTTGCATAAAATTCAGTAGCTGAAGATTTACTTTTTTCTCTTCCAGAAGTGAAAGTTAATGTAAATACCTTCAAAGGCTCCACAGGAGAGGGCTGTCAATGTTTTCTCTCTCAGTAGAAGAGAACAAAGCAGGTAGGGGGTTATATCAGAAGTAAGATCTGGTTTGGGCTCAAAACTCAGTGAAATTAAAGCTAAATTTTAATTTATTTTTTTTTTTCCCCTGGAAAAGGGCACCTTTGCTAAACTGGAATGTAAGCAGCCAGGAAGCAGAGGCGTAAGTGCAGAAATAAAGATCAGCGTTATAGAAGCAAGATAATGAATGTAGTGTACATAAAAGTAGATAGAAGAGGTATGATGAAAGAAACATACGGCTTATACATACGGTCTGGAAAGTATTTCTTCTAAACATGTGCAGGACAGTGTTCATGGCTTATGCTGTTTGAGCAGGCATGAACAGAAGACCTATTACTTCCTGCACACCTTCTCTGGCCTTCTATATAGCTAATGCAGCTGAAAAGCTTTCAAGAACACAGCTCACCATCCATCTTTTATTGTTGGCATTTGTTGAAAACTTGTTACATAATTCAGTTTTCACCATGATATTTTCAGTTCAGTCCCAGATGAATGAATGGTGGTATATCTAGATTTATAACAGCTCAATGGTGTTTTCCACCGCAAAATAAAAACATATTCAAACACCTCGTACATTAAAAGCCAAAAATTCCAAAACTCTGCAGAGTGCTCAGGCATACTGGGGTAAGGCAAATGAGAGCTTCCCTATCGCTGTAATGACATAGCATTTGACCTGAGCTACTAAATAAAGAAAATGATTTGCCTACTGATACCAGTTTATTCAAGCAATTGAGGTAGCAGCAGTACTCTATATTAAAAGCCTTCAATTGCTTACATATAGGAGGATTGTTGGTACGGACATTTAGTTTCAGGTAACCGTGTAACCTTATTACATGCAGCATTCCAATCAGAAATAGCACACACACTTGGGTAATGTTATGAAATTATGTAAGGTGAAAAACTTCAAAGTTTCACAGAGTAACCATTAAAGTATTTTTCAAGTCTCCCACATGCTATCATGTATAAGAAGTTACTATATTTGAAAAGTCCCAATGATTCTGAGCCTTTCAAATTGCAAAGCATTGCCAGATTCCAGATACTAATCTGCATCACTATTCCCCTGTCCCCTTAACTGAAAGCTTGATAAGGCGGAGTTTTCTTTGTCTGAGGAACTTCTTACCCCTCCAAGTGATTTCAGGCTTTCCAGTGTTTTGCCTTCTCCTTATCTTTTGACCATTGTTTCTCCCACTCCTTTCTTGCTTATCTGAAGGTGAATTTGTATCTCGCTTGGCAGCCTATTTCTGGCCTAGGATACCCCATCCCAACAGCCCCTGCTCCCAGCAAGGCACAAACACATCATTAGCACAGCTCAAATTTTCACAAGCACAAAGTCACAGCACTGCCAAGGCAACCTGAACTTCTGAGCAAGGAATGCCTTCTGTCAGCCTGCTACTTCATTTCATACTGTAACTGAAAGCTGTCCAGTAGCTTGAAAGATCTAGGCAGAGAAGCACACTTTAAGTAAGGTTGTTGATTTTTCATTCTGTAAGATCTGTTAAGAATATTTAATCTAACAATGCTATTACTGATTCATCGATGTCCTTCACAACTACGGTGAACTTCATCAGTAGCTGTAGATCCATATTATATAAATACTAATGTAGTCTCTGCATGATGAAGTAGTATTAAAAAGGGAGACGAAAAAAAGCATCTGCAGTTCAGCTTTCAAGATAAAAAAAAAAAAAAAAAAACCTCTGGATTATTGCCCAGCTCTTCTTATCAATAGCTTGGCAAGCTTTCAGACACACACAGGCTGACGTGTGCTTCCCTATAATAGAACTGCTGGTACAAGAATTTGTGATCTTTCAACCTGGCAGTTGGTTGCTACTACTTATTGAAGTACCACCTGATTGTAGCTATTTTTCACCTGCTGAGAAAAAGTTCAAAGAAAATACCACCCGTATCTGAGTATTAACTCTTACCCTGCCAGATATACCTCACCTATGTGATCTCTCTCTCTCCTCTGTAGAAATATATACAGATTCATGATAGGCAACATCTTTAGAATGAACCCATACCTGAGCAGTGTCACAAGCGTTCTGCCAGACATTTTCATGAATAACCCCTTTCAGAAAGTTGATTCTTTCAACCAGAAATAGACTCAAAAATACACAAACTGGAAGAAAGGCAACAGCAAAAAGCCCTACAGATGCATCAAGATAGAGTCTTAGAAAACAATAAGAGCAGACCTCTGGTCTGTAGATCTCTATATATGAAAAAAAAGATATAGTTATTAAAAGTCCATTGCATTTCTTCGTTATTTTATGTGAAATATCAGAAATACTCAGTTTCTTGGTTCAAAAAATTACAGGGAAAAGAATGTGATGGCTTATAAAATCAAAGTGAAATAAATCCAATTTCTGTTCCTAGCAGTAAAATGTTCAGTGCATTTTGTACACAACAGGAGGAACGGATGTTAATCACATACATATATGCTTAGCACACACTGCCACGATGGAACCTCCGAAAGTACTAACTTCTAGATAAGAAAAAAAAAATCAAGCCAGATTACATATATGACAGAAGCCCAGAAGCAGAAGAAATTAGAGTAAATAAAATGTTGCAACAACTCCATATTCTCAGGCTGCACATCTGTGAAGAAAATGCCTTTTGCTGGAAACCTTCTCTTGCCTGCAGCTAGCTTCCACCTGCAGGGGAAAGTTTGTGCTACAGAATAAAAACTGCATAACCAGAAACTCACACAAGCAAAATGTAATTGCCTACCACCATCTGGACAAGCCCAAACTTCCTCCATTTAATTATCCTATGTAAAGATCCCTAGCTGCCATGCTGGACTTGAAGCTAACAAAAATTGGCCTCGTGCCTCAGTTTCCTTCTAAAGGCCAGCTAACAGTGGAGGACAAAAGAGATCTTGCTCAGCCTGTTGCTTGGCAGGACTCTTGCTCTGGCCCTTCACATCAGCTTCATCCTACACTGAGGTCAACGCTTTTGGAAACTTGCTCTGAATGCTCTCTCCGCCACAATGCACCTGCTATTCAAAAGCATGGAAAGGAAAACAGTAGCAGGTGGTCGTTTTTCAGTTTAGTCTTGTGTTAGGCACCCTCAGACAGCCAGTGCACCTTACTGCAATGCAGATTAATGTCTTGTTCCAGTGGAAGGGATGCAAATCTCATATTTTAGTCATACACTGTGAGAAGGTACATGGGCTTTCTCAGGATCTGGCCAGACAGTTGGCTCTGCTCTGAAATGTAAGAAAAAAGCACTGAATATCAGGTTACAGACCTCATTCACAGCCACCAGGCTTAAAGAAGGTCCAAATTCAGAGAGGAAAAACTTCAAGTTATTTCAAACTGGTGCTCCCAAAAAAGGAGGACCAGTGTGAATTAGAAAGAAGCTGTTCTTAAGCCAGTCTGCAGAAGGACTTGTGCTCCTTGATTAGTTTTTTGTTGTTGTTTTTGGGGGGGTTGTTTTGTTTTGTTTTGCATTGGACCAAGTGACTCCCTCCAGCACAGCTGTAGCCATGTTGTCTGGGGTTGGTGGGAGACAAGAGCAGCATCCATGGACTGCCTTTTACATAAAGCAAGTAAACTAGGTCTCTACATTGTTTTGGCAAGGTCCTCTCCCTAAATCAGACATGGGCATCTGTTTGTTTTCTTTGGATAAAACCTGCACTAGCCTACCTCATCCATACATAGCTGCCACGTGTCATCAGAAAAGTAAAAGGCATAACTCAGTGTCCCCATGCATCATCTGCTTATGGCACATAGCATAGCATTTCAGTAGGCATAATCGTTTATAGCCAATAAAAAGCAAGACCTAATTACAGAGAAGTCTAGGCTGAGACCAGCAACTTTGTAACAGGAATTTTAAATTTTCTGCCATAAGCCTGGGAACATACTACTTTTACTGAGGAGAACACGTTTTCCCTGATTAACTCTTGTTCTTCTCTTCAGGCAGTTTTATCTACGGAAAGCTTAGAAAAAGGGGTTTGGGGGAAACAAAAATTAGAAAAAAAATTACGTAAAAGGATTGTTAAAGAAGCTGGACACCAGGATGGCAGTGTCATAGAATCATAGAATGGTTTGGGTCTGAAGGGACCTTAAAGACCATCTGGTTCCAACCCCTCTGCCATGGTCAGGGACACCTCCCACTAGACCAGATTGCTCAAAGCCCCGTCCAACCTGGCCTTGAACACTTCCAGGGATGGGGCATCCACAGCTTCTCTGGGCATCTCTGAAGAGAGATCTTCAAAACTAAGATTTTGACGTATAAGTTAAACTATTTCTGTGGCATACAAGCCTTCAGTGCAACAAACTTTTGAGAAAGTGAAGGCATGTGAAGGACTCAATATTTGCTGGGACACTCACATCATGATTCAATTTATCTGGTGAGTTCCTTTTCCAGTACAGGAGCAACATGCCATCTGTTGGATATACATTGAATTCACTTCTGTAGTGGGTCTTTAGGGGCTTGTTTTTGGACAAAAGTATTAAGAATTCAGCAAGGCACTTTCTATAGAGTACATTAACATTCATATTATCATCACACTAGTACAGCGTAGAGCTTTCCATCTAGGATGCAGATCAACTGTGTTAAACACCATACATACACAAACAGACCCAACAAGTTTATGATCCAAGTGAAAAATAGTATGGAGGCCCACATTTCAAATTCATTTGTAGGAGGGGCTGCACTGAGCAATGCTGTGTCTGTGCTAACCTAGACGGGCAAACAGCCTATACATTTTTGACAGATTTTCCTTTTACATACTGGCATGGTCTGACCTCACTTAGCTCACTTCTGCTCACTTCTCCTGATACAGTCACAGGAAAATGCTTCAAACCAGCACAAACTTAAACAAAATTTCTTGCCTGTTGAGTACAACTGCATTCTTTCTACATGTAGGAGTCTGCTCATTATTCATCCTTGCAAAACATGAGCAAGAGGATATCAGAAGTCGCCACAAGAGACACTCTCCAAATAGCAAAGAATATGCAGCATTATAGTTACAGAATGTAACAACTGCTCAGATACCGCTCAAGAAGTTGATGACACATTCCTCAGTTGACTGGGGAGCTCCTTAAATCAGAGCACTGAAACTCAATAGAAGCACTGATCAAGGTAGTGGCCTCAATTTAATTATCAGTCTTATTGATCATGTCTTCGCTTTGTTCAAAAAAAAAAAAAGCACTGAGCTCACAGCACTGCCTGGGAGGACACTGCAGAACAGACTCCTTGGCTGTTCTGAAACCCAATGACAAATCCACAGTGGACAATCTTTGCCTTCTGGGTTGACCTCTCACTTCTAGGAGTTAGGAAAATAATTTATGTGAACTTGTTTTCATCAGAAAGAAGCAAAACACTATTTTACATTTACAATAAAATCCATGATCTGAGACGTATTTTGTGAATACACACAGTTTAATGGTATACTTGCAGTGGAATAGCACCCAAAAGCCACAATCAGGAGCCAATCTCCATTGTGCTAAAAGCTATAAATTCTTTGGATTCATTATTTCTGCAGAGCATCTCAATAGGAGCTAGAGGAAATCATAAAAATTGATAGTTTTCCGAAAGAAATTCCTCCAAGCAGTAAAGTTTAATCTCTCTCTGATCTGTTATCCTGATAGAATAGTACAGGGACAGTAACATATATATCCTACCCAAACACACATTCTATCATCATACCTTGCTCCTCTCACGCTGGGTGAGCTAACTGAATTGAACTTGACCTTCAAAGCCCTTGGAATGCAACAAAATATCTCTGTTTTCTGACATTTATGGGTGGCTTTTCTGCATGGCCGCATTTATTGCCTAGAAAATAATGGTGAAAGCTGTGTGTACAAACCTATTATAAACACTGACAAATCACATGAAAGGAAGACAGATTTATTTGGTATAGATTACTCCAGAGCTAATCTAATCAAATCCAAGATTTACATTTTTAAAGCAGATAAAAAATTCACTGAGTTAGCATTTTGATACAACAGATAGATATATAATAATTTTATTTTAATCTGCAAGTGTAATTGAACTGATCTGGATTTTTGGTACCTTTACTCTTGCTTAAAAAGGCCTTATGTATTTCATATGAAAATGTGACTTTGAACCTGCACATGTACAAGGAAAACCCTATGGAAAACTCATACAGAAGAATATCAATCTGTAATAAAGCTTAGATAAGAAATATATTTGGACATGAATTTATATTAAAAACTAGGAGTGCTAGATGTGAAAAGGCAAACATTCATGGCTTTCTTAAAAGCAACCACATCTGGCCAGCATACCAGAGGTGATCCTGAACATGGACAAAATGAACAGAGACCGACTCTGTCCATTTTGATGGAACAAATGTGACACAAACATGCACCTAACAGTTTTTCATCTTCTAGTTAATGAAATACAGAAGGAATGTCAAGTGTCAGACATGATCCCAAACTCTTCAGCTCTCCTCATTTTCCTTATTTGCATGCAAGAAACAAACAAAAGTAATAAAAAAAATTCAAACTAAGCTTAATTTTTGTATACTTTTAAATGAAAATGACGGTGGCAACACTGCCTTATACAGTCTGTGGGCTGTTCTCTAGAAGAGAAGATGGGCTCATGACGCAAAGGTTGCACCTCTACCATGGGACAGAGGCAGCTGGCTCTCGTTCTGCGGTCTGACCTTGGCAAGTCACCTCTACTCTGTTCCTCATTTTCACTCTCTGTAAAAGTACCCTAACACCTACCAGGGTACAGTGTTTTTATTTTAGATGACAGTTATCAGTTTGTACCTCTGGCTTTACTCCAGTGCTGCTTAAACAGTGATTACCAGTAAAAGAATTAATCTGGACAGGATGGAGCCCTGTGGCCACATGTGACCACCCACCTTTTGCTGTGCCCATGTCCTCTGTCAGAACGTTTGGGTTTGTAGCACTTTGTATAGTCATTACAAGTTATGAGAGTATTTTTATGGTCTGCTCCAATCATTAAGTCATAAAAATTATCCCAAAGTGCTCAGAAAAAAGTAGCACAAGATTTCCTCAGTGAGCCTCTAAGTCTTTTAGCCATAAATCTCAACAAATAATGCTGTTTGTTTAATTTAAGACTGCTATACAGATTAATGAGACAAGTTGTCCACTAGTCAGAGGAGGAACGCAAAGATCCATCTTAACTTATTTTATTTGCAGGTTTATTCATTGTAAGTGTTATATAATGTGACATTCACACATTACTGGAGAAGCTAAGGAACAAACTGCACATCACTAATCAGCTGATCATTTTTCTTTTGGCTTTAGATGCCAAAACTAATGATGCACTTCCTTTTTCATTAGATCTTTTTTATATACTTTGTTTCACTAAATCAGAAAGAGTATGTGAGCAATCAAATTTCTTTGCAATTTCCCTGCTTTTGCACACGTAACCAATGCCACTGTTCTAGAAAATAGATTTAATCATTTTAAACCCTAGGTCTGTTAGGACTCCAACAACTTTTTGGCTAGAAGATACAAGTTCAGATGTTAAATGTTCCAAGGCATTAAATCCTGATATTTTCAATTTTGCACTCTTGGTTATTCAGCACTCACCACAAATGCCACCAGTCAAGTTTCAGCCGGTCTTACTCCATTTCCTCTTGCCTCAAAGTTTATTACCTCATTGAGCGCCACAACGTCTAATTTCATTCCCTCTGACCATTCTTGGATACTCTAATCCCAAGAAATTCACACAGCACTCCCCATTTTGCTGTGTTGCAGAGTGCTTCTGCTTCAGTGACTTCTTGTTGTCCAACACTACTGTTTTCAAATATTCCTTTCATTTAATTTACAGAATTTGCCATCTTTAGTACTTTAAACCCATAGTTTTTCTGCAGCTACGTCTCAGCTTCCTGTTTAACTCTAAAGCCTTCCTGTCAGTTTCTTCTTTCATAATTGTTTTTAAGAATCTTTTTGTATTTTCCTTAACTACTCTTCATGTACATATATTCCTCTGTCCAGCTGACTAATTCCATCCTAAAAATTCCACCCTCAGGGCATTATCTTTCTTCTCATAATTAATATGATAAAAAGAAGGATTAATCCCTAAGGATTAATTAATTCTCTTTTTGGAAACAATTTCTTTCCCTCTGCAGACCAGTACATGTCCCCCTTTTTACTGTAGGTGTGGCTTTCATTTTTCTGTTTTGATACCACTACTGTGGTTGTTATAGTGGTCGTGGACTTCTGTATTTCAGTCCTGTTAGTATGTTTAAGCCTTTGTTATGGAGATGCTTTGATCAAAAGGTGCTGTAATAAGAAAAGGAATGTATTGTTCCATTTAGGCTCCATGATTTGCCCTCTACAGTTGGGAAGAAGTATGCAGCTGGAAGCATACAACACTGTTCGGAAACGCTTCCTAGGAATGAGCTTTGGGGGCATTACTGGGGACACAACCTTCTCATAATGTATATACCTAGAAAATATTAACCTAATTGAAAGGCCACTCACTAGGTTACAAGCAGTTTTTTAAACAGACAGCATTTAATGCATCCAACTACTCTTAGCCTTTCTCAAAAATTTATCTTTGACTTATCTCCTCTCAGCCAGTTTTAGCAAGCTAACTGAACCAAACTCTTTTATTTTCCAGTAACATAGGTCCTGCATTCTCCTGATGCACTAGTTTTTCAGCCCATGATCTGCTTTCAAGTCATCTTCCTTGATTATAGCTATTGCACTCAGTCTTTCAAAAGGGATCTCAGCACTGCGTATCAGCCATAATACTTCCCTGAGCTAACATATTTCATAATTCCATTTTATTCAGATTCCCATTCATCTTGTGAGTGATCGGCATATCCAGAATCATTCCAAAGTCATTTCTTTCCAACTGATGAGCTGGAAACACTGTAGAACATCCCTGGAGTCTTCTGTAACTATACCTTTGGTATTAGCTGTAGGAGCCGAATGACTTCTACAAAGCTCTTATGAAAAGATTTTCAGAACAGCTCAGGTCTCAGTAATGCCAGACAGGACAGAAAAGACTGCAGCAGCTAGAGTAATAGCAGCTGCTGGGTTCAAGGTCAGGTTTTTGAAAAGTCTTCTTCCCTATGTGACAGATAAGTTACAGAAACGGGTCTTGAAAACACCATCTCAATCTATTTTTTAGTCTTTAAACACTAGCTCAAAGACAGTTTACAATGGCCAGCCTTAACTCACATTACTTAGGAAATATCTCAAGGAAACATGGTGTGCACAGGCAATATCATGACAGAAAATCTACCACGGCTACGTCATGTTATATAAGAATATTCACTTTGCTTTTAAAAAAGTGGAATTTTCACACTAAATGATTAGCCTTCCAAATTTTGACCAAGATTGTACCGCAGAATGTCATATGTTGTCCACTGAAGGGTAGAAGTGTACAAAGCATTAGAGGATGAAGTATATTAGGGTTACACACATTTTATTCCATCCTTCCTTTAAACTGAGCACCAGAGCTGTCATCTCCTAAAAGCCTCATACTGTCACCGCAAAGAGACAGCAGCTGGCATGTCCCTTTAAAACAAAAGAAATTGTGACATACTAAAACTGGGGATGATAAAACCAGTTTAAATAACAATAAGTACAGAAAGACACTTGCTGCCCATCTTCCACTTTTGTCTGTTATTGTTATTAGATGCTCAAAGATATAGAGAAGAAATGTAGGTTCCTCTCTTACACCCATTTTATTTCCTTGTGGTGATCCAAGACTGCTGAAATCTATAGTAAAGCTCTGTGTCAGTTAAAAATCTCAGAGTTTTCTCTGTTTTCCCTGGCCACAGAATAGATTACCCACAAGATATTTTTGTATAGATAAATTACCACGGTATTTTACTGCACAAAGACCACAAGGAATCAGAGAAGTTTTGGCAAACCGGCTATACAATAAAACAAAAAAAACAAAAAGAAAACACACCAGCCAACCAAAAAAACAAACAACAACAACAAACAAAAAACCCCACAGCAATTAAATAGCCATTACTAGTACACAAGCTCAGTTAGAGAATCTCTTCCGCACCATGAAAGAATTCAAGAATGTAAAAAATACTCTTTGCCGCCTACAGCAAAAGCATCCCCCAGCATCTTCAGCTGCTGACTAGGGTGAAACACTGCTACTCTATTATGTGGGGGTAAATTATTTGCTTTTGTTTCAACCTCATTGAGAGCAAACAAAGTTCTTGTTAAGAATCAACAAGGTCAATAATCTAAACTAAAAGGCCATTAAAAATTGTATCAGAGAGAAAGAAATGATACAATAATAGTCCACTACGGTACAGAAACAAAAACAATCTGATCAAAATGTAAACGAGTTCAAAACTTGCCAGTTACTCATACTATCCAAGATTCAAACCAGGTGAAGGAAGCACATCACTAAAAGGAAAATATGATTTTTTTTTTTAATTATGCTATTATCTAGTCATGACTAAATTAGGTTTGATTTGTTTTATGCAGCACAATTACAATGGTATTAGAATGAGATTTAAAAAATTACCATTTCATCAAAGCTTTTTAATTCCTATCTATGATTTAATTTGATCACCAAATTTGATCTATAACATTATTAATAGATAGAAAAATCCATAGCAGAGTCCATTATTGTTGAACTTTATCATCTTTTTAGAAAGTACAATAGTACAATTATCTGTTAATTAGATTAATTTCAAGGAAGTGTAAATCATCCTGACCCATGATATTTGCTTGCAAAGCTATTGTGAGAGAATAATTAATAGGCAATAGTCCAGGAATATTATTCTGAGGAGATGTGAGCCTTGAACTTCCAGTCACTAGACTTAAATTCTAACTAAGAATACACCTTCTTACAGAAACTCCAACATCCCAGAGCACTGCAGGAAGGAGGAGGAGGAGAAAACTAAGTGGACTGTTCTTGTTACATTTAGTCTGTATTATTGCTCAACATGACCACACATTAAAAGTAAAAATCTCTGAATTTTAAAACTTCAAGGTGAGAAGGACTGTGCCACTCAAGTAACAGATCCCCGTATAAAGAACAGGTCTTACAAGTCACTTCATTTGTAACCTATTCTGCTGGCAAACTGTATGTCCTTGGGCAAGTACTTAACCCTACGCAGTATCTGGCAGTAAATACATACAGTAAGGAAGATGAATAAAACATGTAAGCATAGGTTTGCAATTTTTCTGATTTTTCCATCACATGAAACCAATTTCTACAGATTCTGGATTAGCTCTGTCCCAAACATGCATCTGATTCCTAGGTCCTACATTTAAAAATTTAATTGTAAGATCTTTATGGTAGCAATAGCATCCGCTAAACAATGAATGGGAAGTAATCAAGACCAGAATCTTGTATTCACATGTAAATTTTCAGCGGAAATTAGCTACTGTGTTTTCTGATGAGCTGTATGTCACTTTGCACTATCCGTCTAATAAACAGCAAAATGTCTTCAGTTGTGATGGATGGAGCATTTATCCATGAAACCTCTTTATAATATACTGACAGACTACCAAAATGTTCTATTTCAGAAGCTGAAGAGAGGACAGAATTGGTTTTGTGCACACACAGACTCCCAGGAACACTCTAAGCATGGCCCAACAGAAAGCGTTACTCCGCTCTACTATGACATTCCCCCACACGACAATTCCTGTTTCATGTCTTATAACATCTAGGCTTTTACCACAGGATGGCTAAGATAGCTGTACAGAACAAAAGCAGATCACTGACCTGAAAACCTTAGATCCACATACCCCAAGACTTCAATAAGGATCAAACTAAAAGAACATATATTTAGAATATTCTGACTAAACCAGCAAAGGCTGGAGGGACCTTCTTTGTGTCCATTGAAACCCCAGTTAGATTTAACCTCTACGTAGTGTAACGTATTGAGTAACAGGACATGATAAACACAATTGCTTTAGCTATAATTCTATGAAAATACTAAGCTTGATGGCATTAAGCAAAAATATTTTTGCTTGGGGAAATACTGCATTTTTCTGACAGACTATATAGCAGATACTAAATGCTAAATTCAGCAGAATTCAAACGAAGTGTGCCCCCCAGAGGGTCAGTGGAAGAAGGGTCTTGCAGTACAACCCTCAGTCCCAAGTCAGAAGGGTTTGGTTTGGCATTCAGTAAGACCTGGAGTTCTTTTATAACAAAGCTCAAGAATAAACTGCATCAAAAACACCACCCATACTTCTGCTATCTCTCTGGGAAACCTAGTGAAGTGAAATTGATTTTTTTTTTTTTTTATTAGAGAGGTTATTAAGCATGTGGCACCAAGAGATGAATGGAGAACAAGCCACGTAAACAGACAGGAGCATCTGCAAATGCCTTTTCTTTGTTGCACAGTTGCTTTTTGAGAAGAAATACCTGTGTGTGTGGAAGATCAATCTCTGCCCAGACTCCAGCGGCAACACCCACAGCAACCCTAGGAGCCTGCATGCAGGCACAGCTCTGCAGGTGCAGTAAGCAGCCACCTCCAGAAATCTGATCCTAAATTTGTCAAACGAACAGATGCATTTCTTCTAGCTTTTGAGACATCCTAACACACCAGAGACTGTTCCAGTAAAAGCCATGCACTGCTGATGGCCCACTTTGTTCAGCATAAAGAAATTTGAAATCAGGGGTTTTCAGATGAGGTTAAGAAACTCATCACCCACACCTCCCCCTTTCCATCCTTTTATTTTAAACCCGTGCCCTCGTTTCTTGTTCTTTGATTTTTTTCCTGCTTTGATCATCCAGAGCTGCCCATATGGATTTGTTCCTTAAGTCATCTTCCGGTGGAAGCAGGAGTGGTAGGAGCACTGGAAACCAGACCTAAGAGGTGTTGGATAGCAGCACATCACTGCTATAAAGCAAAGGGCCCTCATTCTGATCTTGTTTGCTCCTGATGCACTGGTTCCTTGGCTGGTCTTTCAGAGAGTGTGATAAAAACACTACAGATGCAATGTTTCATTTTCTGGTATTAGAAGTTCGGCACACGGTGACAAAGAGAACAAAGGAGAACTGCCCCTCCCCTAGCGCACACAGTTTCAAACACACTTATGGTCCTATGAGAATAGAATGAATTCCTACAAGCAAAATTAATAGGATACCTTATTCTTTAACATCTGAAGGAGGAGGGAGTAAAAGAAAAATGAAACTTAAAGTGTCTTACTTCAAACAAAAGGAGGGTATTTAAACAGGAGGATCTCATGGGAAAGATTCTGTATTGCTACAAACAGCGCGCTGGCTCAGAATATAACAGTAATGATAACATTACTAATGGAAGTAAGACATCCTCTCAATTTCCACATGGATTGTAAATTAGAGAAACAAGTACCAGAGCCAAGATATCCATATATGCATGTGCACGCACACATACACCACTCACCCTTTGCGATCACTTAATTGTCATGTTAGATCAAACACAGTCAGAATACAGATGGATGATTTCTCATCTGCATCTAGCTGTGGACTTTCCATTTGCCATTGGGCCTAGACTACAGCATGAAGCAATATTACACTCATTAGACCCTGGAGGTTTCTGCAGTTTATGATCAAACAGAGATGAGTTTTCCATCTTCCTCCTACTGCTTGTATATCATTTAGCATTACAAGATGTTCCATGAATAATGGAAATAATGAAACTACGTCCTCTACAACACTCTCCCCAGGCCAGAGAGAGCATACGCTGTAGTTATTAAGGAATTATATATGGTTTGATTAGATGGCTGCTGCTCCCAAACACTGTGTGTATCACAGCTCAGTTTTGCCTGGCTTTCCTTTAGCTGGGACATTATTTTGTGACTTCCTCTCCTAAGGGATCACTAACGTTCACAAAACTTTTAGGAATGTAAGTAGTTCTCAGACAACCAAGTAATTCAGAAGTTATTTGGAGAAGAGGACTGGACAGACAGATGAACAGGCAGATGAACAGCATGGCTGTGTAAGCATTATTTCCAATAAAAGACAGTAACTATTGTTCTATTTATTTCCTTACTGATTCTTGAACATCACAATTTAAAAACAAATAATAAGTAAAGACACACAATTTACACAATTTTTTTTTTCTCATTTATATGCAAACTTGAGGACAAGGAAGCCCATGGTCTACCTGTTCTTCACAAGCATTTACACGAGCATGTCTTGGCAGTCTTCAGGCCTTGGGAACAGTAAGACAGGATCCAGCTTACTGACTGTTGAATAATTTTTGTAGTACTTAGGTATACTATAACAGCAAAAGCCCTCAGAGACTTATTTAGTGAAGTAGGCTACAACACTCTAATTCTGGTTCTATGCTGGCTTTGGTAAATTCTATAACAAATCCCGAGCCATGCAGGAATTCATAGTTGTAACTATACTGAGCAGCATGGCCAGAAAAACACTTTAAGGTAACTAATATAGAAGCGAATCCTGCCAAGCCAAAAAGGGTTTTTCTCGAATTGTTGCCAAAAAAAAAAGAGTGCATGTTACACAATTTTAATTCCATTTGTTGGAAGAATATAAGCACTAACTACAGGAAGCAAGCATCTTAAATACAAGAACTCACTGCTGAAAATATGCTAACACTAGGTTTTGGGTGTCAGTTTTTGTTTTTAACTTGGATGTGACATATCTCTCTGCTTTCTACCTCTAGTAACTTAAGTATACAGTTGCAAATTTCAATGAAATCAGAAAAAGCACTAAGCTAGTTTCTTATCTCAGAGGTAACTAAATTCCCAACAGAGAAACCAGCAGCTGATCAGATCAACAACCAAAATTGAGGTCAGATAGGCACAACTCAGCTATTCAGCATTTTGCTTGACATTTTGCTGGCTGACCAGTGTATGCACATAGCTCCTGACTTGACAGATCATTTGCTATCTTGCATGCTGAGAGAACAGTAAGAGAGAGCAGGTAAGCAGGAATGTACAAGGATAAAGGACACATTAGATCACCACTCATGGAGAAAAACCTGTTTACTCAAATGTCATTGATCTTGTTAAAAAAAAAAAACCACACAAGTTCTCACACCACATCCACAGACATGACTAGCTGAAGTTAGAAGAACCCTATGCGCGATTATACACGTGTTACCTCAGATTCACTTCTGAAGATGCTTTAATGCAACAAAGATGAAAAACGCAAATATTTGTTAAATCACGTGAGACAAAACTCCACAATCACACTGCACTGACAGTCTGATTTTCTCTTCATGCACACCAGCTAACGTGATGTATTACAAGTCAAGTCAATTGAACTATTCCTGATTTTTCATCAGTGTGAAAAGAATTCAGTTCAAGATTAAGATATAATTAAATAGTATTTAAAATCCCATGAGCTAAATGAAAGATACATATGCCAGAGCTTTGGTAAGTCACTGATCTTTATAGGAGTTATCTTTTTTAATCAATCATATAAGTTACAAATTGATAAACAGACGGGCATACACTATTAAACAACCACGCTATTCTGGTGTCTCACTGGAGATGAAGGGAAAAATACATTGCATAAGGTTTGGGTGCATGGCAGGCTTATACAAAAAGTCAGGGATAGGGTGGTGGAGAACAAAAGAAAAAAATCCTGAACTTGGGGGATATACGGTGCATGTGTATAGAACTGCATAGTTTCTATTCCCAGGGATGTGCTTAAATACATCCTCAAGGCAGCAATGTGATTACAATGAATTGGTGCATTGAAATGTTCTGAGAATGGAAGCTGATCCAGTTCAAACATGTGAGAAATGAGGATGCTACAATGTTGAATATTTAATTAACAAAAGAAAAACAGAGAAGATTCACTAGAGACAACTGTTCTGCATTTCCCAGGCTTTGGCTAGCTGGCTGAAGAAACGTTTCCTTTCTTTAAATTGAGTTTAACAATGGAAAAGAAACAGAGGCGTGCAAGAGCCTAATATTGTTCAATTAAAATTTTAGTTTAAGATTTTAACAACAGCATCTTGAAAGAGCCCATTTAATGTTAGGAAAACGCCTGCTCCTGATTGGTTTGGCATGTTCTGAAAATGCTGTCTGATTATACCTCAGCTCAGAAGATTGAGAAAGCTGTCTTAAAGGATTACAACCTACAGACTTACATTTCAGATTTGTACAACTGCTGGAGGGCATCGTTGAGTGAAAGCATTTTGTGAGGGTATCACACAGAATGTGCATTCAAGTGTCTTACGCACATGAATTCAGCAAACCTGCCTTCCTGGACAGCAGCAAATCAAGGACCCAAGCATGTTAGGAAGGAAAAGGTGAGACTAATACATTATATATTTTTCTCTATTTCATCCTGTGAACATACTCTTCCAGTAGTGCAGAGGTCTGTTTGATAAAGCAATTTGATTGATAACCACTGTGCCATTCCTCTGAAGAGTCCACATGAGTATCGCAGATGGTGAGATAACTCACAGTAATTTTCTCACCAAAGAACACAGAATCAGGCTTTCAGCCCACATAGCAGTCAAAAATTCCCAATAAAATTCACTAAAAGAGGCTTTTTTTTTTCTTTTTGAGGCAGAGAGAATTTCTCCTTGTACTTCTCAGTTTTAGATTATCCCAACACCCACATCCCTGCTGCAATGCTGGAATGTATTCTATACTCAGCATGTTGAATATTTCTGCCCTGGTAATTCCGAGTGCACGTGTAGGCTAATGTCAGATTTTGACAGTGATGAAGAAGTGAAATATGGAAAAGCAAAATGGGAAAAACAGGCATAAATAATAGTGAACTACAAGTGACTTAACCGAGATGCCTGGAAGACTACAGAACTTAGGGTCTGGTCTAATCTAATAATCACTTTGTAACATATTTGCATTATACTGTGCTAGGTTTGTAATACAGAATCACTGTGTCCTGCTACTCACAGCCTAACTAGAATAACTGAACTCAATTACATTTAGAGTGGATTCATGGGGTAAGACATCTAAATCTAAAAATAAATCAAATGCATTTCACCATACCAATAAATTGAAAAAAATCACATATAGCATTTTTATTATCCAACCTACTCAACTGCAGCTATCCCCTAATGTTTTAAAGAGGTTTTTTGTTGTTGTTTGTTTTTATTTATTTACAAAATACACTGACCACAGAATAGACAAGCACAAAGACTGTAAATCTGCAGGGGCCCTGTGGACTGTAAAGGTATACAGTAGTGTCTGTTAACATCTAACCAGAAGCATTGACAACTAAAGGCCTTCAAAATATGTACCACCCGGGACTCGAGGGACGTTATTC
Source organism: Chauna torquata (assembly GCA_013399475.1). Lineage (NCBI taxonomy): Eukaryota > Metazoa > Chordata > Aves > Anseriformes > Anhimidae > Chauna > Chauna torquata. The sequence goes on from VXAL01007864.1 coordinate 177,435, forward strand.
TGCAAATTGAAAAAATAAGCCTTCTGCTTTCAGCAGATTTTATTCCCACTTCTCTAATAAGCAGTCCTTCCTATTTCATCAATAATATCCAACATAAGGCAAGGTTTGTCTGCTTTTATGAAGGTTGCTTTGGTGCCTTACTTCAGACAATGTAAACGCGTTCATGTGCTTCTATACTCTTTCTAGTGGCAAGTCTTAATAAAAACCTCAAACAGTTCTGTGCAAATATTTTAAAATTCCAGTGATGCCCAAAAATGCTGTCCCTCTGGCGTCCAATGGAGCAGATTTTTCTGAGGCTAGCTAATTTTATCCTTTATGTGTCCCATGTCCTCATGGACCTCATCATATGCTTTCTTTTCCTATTTTTAAGGAAATAACCACTCATTTTAGAACCATTTTTTGATAAAAGATTTGTCAATATTGCAAATGTTTTGGAAACAATGGCAAAAAAAATGTACTGTGTCATCTTTCTCTGTTCTTAGTTACTGAATTCATATTTTATGGTCAAACAGTGAAGAATTTTGGCAGTGGCTAAATCTTTTCTCTAAGTTGCAATAAGGTCTTTCCAAAGAACAGGCTTAATGGTAGATTTGGGGTACAGCAAGAAATCTTCACTGGCAAAAAAAAAAAAAAATGGTAGTAAGAAGTGCTAACCAAAAGATCAAGGACCAGAGGAGAGAATTAGCGTATTTACTCTTCTCTCCTGTGCACTTCCTCATGTGCTTTCCATGTTAAGAGGCAATGCCTGACCATTCTGATTTGCCGAAACAAAATTTCATTCTAGCTTCAGAGGGCTTCTTCTTTCCAGGTGGTTGGTTTCAACATTTTCCTTTGCAGATGAGTATCTAAATTACTACTGTGCATAACAGTGACGGTTACAAAAATCAGACCATTATATATAATTTCAAAGNGCTTAAACATGTTTTTGGATTTTTCTGTCAGGGTGACTGGCTAAGTAAGTTATCTCCAAAATGCCATTTTTTGACCTTCTCCTCCTCCCTCCCCAGGTCACTTACTATTGCTTTACAGCACATTTTCATATATTTTTGGTAGCAGCAGGAGATTTTTTAAGTGTGTTCATTAGTTTATGTACAAAACAGCTGAGATCTCAGTTAGACACACAGAGCCTTCAGCAAAGATGAGATAACTATGTCTGCAGTCAGTTTAGATTAATCCTATTTTTCTACAGCTGTTTCACTGATCTTGCTTCCTCCACACATTGAAGCTACGGCACCAGTACCACATCCAGGAAGAAGCCACTTATCTGAGGCATCTTTCACCTGCTGCTGAATGGCAGCTTGGGTTTTGTTAAACTTGGCACTCCAGGCCATTCACATATCAGCCCATTTATGCAGTAATGAAGCCACTGAGGTGACAGCTGTGTTTATCATGAAATCTTGCTGACAGGGCTTAAGGTTTCTGAGCTCCCCTCCAGTTGCACCTGTTCTCCCTATTTTAAAAGCTCAGAAGCTATCCTTGCTACTTATGCTTATGAAATTCATGGGAGCCTCTGTGTTTGCCATTCCATCATGAGTACGTAGAAGTGCTCTTGCTGATGCAGTGAGGTACCCGCTTCCCACTATAGGACATTACTGCACAGGTCCACTCGTACAAAGGCAGGATACTGCCGCATTCACACTTTAGTGTGAAGCTTTCAGCAGAGGAACTGCCAAGATGATGCCTTTGCTTAAATGAAACTGGACTGTGGTGCCCTCTTGGTAACGGGTCTTAGTTCTATCAAGCCAGCCTTCTATTTTCAGAAACACTTTGCATTTTGAAAGACATAAACAAGAAAAATCACCATCTGGCCACTGATTCAAGAAGCAGCATGCCTGGACTCTAACATCTCACTGGACCTGTGTCCCTGCTCTGGTGAGGGACCACTGTACCAACATGCACAGCTAGTCTGTTTTTTTGTTTGTTTTTTTATGTGTGTGGGTTTTTTTTGTTG
>VXAL01007864.1:197595-221488 GCA_013399475.1 Chauna torquata
GCTATGTTTCTATATGGGAGACCTTGAGTAAGGGTGAATGGAAAACTGCCTCTAGGAAGGAAGCACTTCTTTTGAAAATAATTGCTAAAGACCCTTCTTCTTTACTCTTATTCTCCCTTTTACTCTTCTTCTTTATTCTTCTTTTTGTCCCTCTCCACAGAAGAAATCAAAAACTTTTTTTTGTTTGTTTTTTTTCTTCTCAGAACAGCATTGCCTGATGTTACGACTGTACCGAAGCTGACTGATTAGCTCTGATTTTTTGGTCAGCTGCTTGCTATTAAAAGCCCATGACTTTTTTCTGACAAGCACACTGACAAATTAGCTGGACATCTCCAGCTGGCTTCCCAGGAAGGTTGTGCCTGTCACCCTCCTGCTGAGGGAGCATGCTTTTGCTGTCCCTGAGCATGTGAAATGGCATTAGACACATATGTTTAAGCAACTGATTTCCATACCCAACACCTATTCCAAATTCAACACCTGGTCGAGGACAGATGAAAAGGGACCTCAGAGCTTTAGCTACTTTTATACACAGTTTAATCCCAGTGTTGTTTTAAAGGACAGATTCCCCTAGGATAATATCGAGTTTATAGATTTAAGAGAGGCGTATCCTATAAATTCACTATACACTTAGGTTTACATATTAGCCACTGCTATTTTGTAATAGTAAATGGTTATAATAGTATTTCATGTTCCACAGTTAGGGAAGACAGAAGAATCAGCTAGGAATCCATGGGGGGCTAGCAAAGCCAAGTAAAAGTTTTGCTATTCAAACTGTAGTGTGAAAGCAGGATTTTTCATAAAGAGTGGTGTATAGATTTTTCAAAGTCTCTTTAAATACCTCTCCTATAAGCTCTGTCATAATATGTAATAACGTTTTCTCCTAACTCCCAAACATGAAACTAATCATTGAATCACCTAATGATTTCTCAGAAGTCTTTAAGATACTTAGTACATTCTTTCTACAGCTGATTTGCCTTTGTGCTTTAAAAGTAAGTGATTGAGTGGAAAGATTAAAAAATACATGTTACTTAAGACACCAATCTGATAAGGATAACCAGCGACCTCTTTCTGCTGGCCGGAAAACATAAGTTACAACTGTTTGACTGAAAGTTGAAATGAAGTTTGGATGACAATATTAACAGTTAGGTATAGTACCTGGCAGAAGAAAGATGGGTCAATTAGAAAAGAAGGGAGGACAAAATGTTTGGGATGGAGAAGTCAGAGGAGCCTCAACCTCCTGCTGGGAAAGAAACTCTGCAGCTCTTCAAAATCTAAATGCACGTTTACACTAAACACCAAGTTGCAATTTGTCATGTGTGTGTTTTAGGACCAAAAAACACCAGTACACTCTTCTAGAAAAGTGTTAAATCATATTTCAAATTATTTCAAAACCTCTATTCTCTTAGACTAGGAATCCAACCCTCATGCTTTGTACTACTAGTTCTGGTGCAATTGATTTACTTCCACAGAAATCATTCATTTATCTGCATGGAAAACATAAATCTCAAAGCAGCGATAATACATGTGCGCCAATAAAGTCACCCGTTATGTTTTTATTTTGTTTCTCTAAACCAGCAAATAGAAAAAGGCTTTATTAACCTTCACTAAACCTGGATTTTTAAAACAAGGTATTATTACTGGATGACTTCTACCCAGGGGTCCTACAGAGGAAACAACAAGCCTAAGCTACACAGCAGTAACCAGAAACTGTCAATTCCTTTTCTGGCCTTAGCAGAATCATTTAAACTTTCTTGCCTCAGTTTCTTAATGTAGGATCATAAATAACAGTGTCAATGTTAAAGATCTATGAGGTCAACTTATTCCCATGGCTAACACTGTCAGTAAATTTAGCAATAAAATAGTTGGAAAGGAATGATGTGTATGAAGCACACATGATGTGTATGAAGATACGTGCACACATGCACGTATCCTGGCAGAACAGACGATCCACAAACAAGCATAAGTCACTCATTACTCCTGTTTTCTGGCTGCTCCCAAATCACTTTGCAACTTTTTCAACCACCTCCAATTCATTTTCCCATTTAGCTAGCTTGACTAGACTTAAAAACAAAAGGAAATAAGAAAAATAACCCAAACAAGTCTCTGCTCAAGGTTTTTCTGTATCTGGAAGAACAAGGAAAAAAAAAAAAAGAAAAAGTAAAAAAAACACACATTCCCCCAAAGTGGAAATACCTTAAGAGTGCCAAGTACTACCGGGTCTCTGTAAAACATGCTGGTTTATCTGTCAAACAATATCATATTAGGACTCATAGATTGCTAAAGTTTGTTTGTTGACTTCCACATATTCATAAGACAAAATGCCGTTTTGCATGCATAAATTACTCCTTTATTTAAATGGTAGCTAAACTCGAAGCTTAAGGTTACATTTCAATATAACCCACGTCACGCAGGTCTAGCTCTGACATCCCTATGATACTGTCAAAGCCCTTGCTAAATACAATGCCTTACGTTAAATTTTGTGACAACTTCTAAGCAAAGTGTCACTGTGCACCTAACTGGGGTATCTCTGTGGGATAAGCTGATAGACGAAGTTACAAAGCAATAAAGAAAACCACCCTCATCAACTACATCACAAGAATATGGCTCTAGCAAGGGCTCGTCAAACATGCCCTGCATCATTAGGTGTTCCAGCAAGAGTCACATGCTGAGAGGTAGGAAGCTTGGAAAAGAAAAACAATAAATATAGCTTGACCACTTCTGAGAGCTATGCGATTGGAAAGTGACCGACTGCAATGGAAGTCCACATTTCTTCAGGAGAGACCCCACACACCCCCTCTTGTTCACAGGCTGCACACATGAACTTTTTTAGACTGTGAGGTGGTAACACAAGCCTTGCGTCAGCCCTCTGCAAAAGCCCCTGAGGAGGGTCTGTGGGATTAGGTCCTATCTAGAGTTTTATGTTTTGCTCACCAATAGAAAAACAAAAGACAAGGCACACAAGAAGACTGCAAGTCTAATAATATTTTGGAATTGATGTAGAGTTGAAAATTTCAGGGCAAACAAAAGTTAGCTGTTTGAATGAGGAACTTTCATCAACATTTGCTCTGACATTCAGAAGTCAAAAATAAATATAGTAATTGGACAAGTTTACAGTGAATAAAAGGTCCCCAACCCACAAAAATATTTAGGTATCAGAGTCCCACTTATGTCTATGCAATTGGACCAAAAATATGAAATTCTCTAAAAGTGTTTACCATTAAACTGTGTGGGAAACACAATTTAATTTATTCAAGGATTAGTGGTGCTTGTAGGCTTCTTAGCTGCTGGGGATCTCAAATTTTGTCATAGACAAATGCATGTGTACGTACTTGCACATGTGTGTTATACAACAGGTGTGAAAGAACTAATTCATACTAAACAGGTACACAACACAGGCCAGCATATTTAGGAGTTATATGCTGGAAAACAGAAAAAAAATCCATCATTTTGCAAAGGACATTGCAGCTTCATCCTACACACCTCCTTTTGGTGCTCTAATAAGGGGACTGCATTCCCAGCCCAGCGAGCTTCAGGAAAAAAAATAAAACCCTACTGCTGGCTAGTGAGGAAAAGCACAAAGGCATCAGAGATCTGCACTGCAGATGTTAAATGTCAACAAGTTGTTAGATGATGTAATTTCTTCAATGCTATGATACTGTTCTCTTTAATGTTCACTCCATTATGGCACCTTAGTGTCACCACAGAGTACCAAGAAAGTATTTTTGCCACTTTTGAAAAGTTTTTTGCCCCTGTCGAGGGCATTCAGTATAAAAAAAAAAAAGTTAAGTTTCAATATATCTTCCACAAGTGAAAATAAATTTTGAAACAGTTTCACTACATATGTCAAAGTTCACTTAGGCTAATCCCGTTCCAGCCTAATTTAGTATTCAACATCCACTTCAGCAGTTTAAGGATCAATGTCTTTTTCAATGCTATCACTTCTTCCTGTTATACAGCTTTGGGAAAGCTATTTTATTTTCCGCAGATCATACCAAAAAGCTGACTTAATACATCAACAACCACATAGAAAAGAAAAAATGTGCGACATAACATAATGAGGTATTTTAAGTAACTAAATACTTAGCAAAAGATCTACTTGAAATATAGCTTTAACTCTGCAATACCATACTTCCAACGTAATGCACTATGGCTGTCTGGGATTGATAGAAGATTGGTGAGATTTCTTTTTTCCCTTGTCTCAAACTAAACCCAGCAGATGCAAACAGGAATAGTCTGTGTTATGGACCTCCTTACTGTTACAAAGAAAACAGGTCCAAGTCACAGCTAGGTTTCTTCACAGTTCTCTCTCATCCCTAGAAAGGCTGCATTAAACGCTTGCCAAATGAGAAGCAAAACAAGTAAAGCAAAAAACAAACAAACAAGACATGAAAAATGTTTTTTTTTCTTTAAAACATCAAGAATATGAATTTGAATTTTGCATCTAATGCCTACACATTGTGGCTTAACAGAAGCATTAAAAATGTATAAACAGAATTTGAAATAGCTTTAAGAACCACAGAACGACACATCTGTTAAGCAAACGGAAAGTATCTAAAAAATTAACGAGGTTGTGGAAATTATTTGTTTTATTCTTTTGCATTGCACACAATCATTTTGTGTTCTTCTGTTCTAATTGAGTCCTCGAAGCTATAAGAGTTTAAATAAACACAAGCGTCCAGCCATAATGTCTGTTTATATCAGTCTTTGATCAAGCCTAACTGCGACAAATTAGGAAGAGTCTTTACGTAGTAATTAGCTGCATTATTACAAAAGACCTACAAAATATTTGTGTAACGTACTTCTCACAGACCAGAACTACCAGCAGTATTAAGGGAGGAAATCTGAAACTGTTTTTGAAGACCTCACAGTATATAAGAGCATGAATTGACTTAGGTAAGTACCAAGGTAAGAAAGGATAAAACAAGCTCAGACTCATGCTAAAATAAACCATTACTGAAGATTAATATGGTCTCCATGTAGCATTTCCAAATCTATTTTGATGAGAAGGAGAAAGGGAAGGGCATAAGAGAAGGAGATTGACAGAGTATAATCACGTCGGGAACACAGGAGGAGGGGGATGTCTTTGGCATCAGTGGACTGCCTTTAATTTGCATTAATGACAAGCCTAACACCACTCCCACCTCCCTCAGAAAAAAAAAAAAGCACAACAGCATTTTACTGTTTGCATAGGCTCCATTTTGAGGTTGTCAATACACTGAAAGAATCCACAAGAAAATTAATGTGATATGGCAAACCAATGAGAAAGGTGTATTTTTCTTCTAGGTCTTGTTCTACTTCATTAGCCAGCAGGAGTAAAGTCTTGGAGCGTGCAACTGAGCAATTTGTCTGTTGTCTCAGTAACATACCAAACATATTTGATATGCAGGGAAGAAGAAAAAAAAAAAGAATACCACACACACCAAACCACAAGATCTCTCCTTGAATTTCTTCTTACTAATCTGCGCCTTAGAAGTCATGCAGTTTTCATGCATTTGTACCCAAACAGCCAACAGAAACAAGAAAACTAAACGTCTATATCCTTTGGTGGTGACAATAAGTCATTTCATTCCAAAAACAACGTAGGACTGGGTTCATGAATCAAGGAAAAGATAACCAGTCTTTTCTATAGCACATTAAGAAAGACACTACCACTTCATAAAAACAGCAGATAGTTAACTTCAGAAATGTTCTTTAAGAAACCTATTTTTACTTCTTCAGTAACATTAAAATGTCTACAGCCAATCCTTATTCAGAGCTAAATGCAGTTTTTAAATTAGCAGTTATGATGTTAATTCTTTGCTAACAAGATTTGTGATTTATATAGCAAGCATAGTTTAATGTAGCTATAATTTGCCCTCCTGCCGCTAATTGATGACAAAGCACTACATACTTTTTTTAAAAGAAAAATTAAACATATTTTAGTGCATTATTGACCTTTATTGTACACAAATCACTTGGAATAATAATGTTATGATGATCTACAATCAAGTTCTGGATTACTTTTAACTTCCACACCCTGAATACCTCTGTTACACACCATCAACCAATTAATATAATCTCTTTCTTTGTAATATGAATATTAGTGGAGGAAAATGGCAGGGTAATATAATGTATGACCAGAATAATGTGGTTTTGAACACATTTTTCAACTTTGAGACTTTGTGATTTCTGAAAAAAAAATAATAATACAGCTACACATGCATATATAACATAAAACAAGCCTTACAAAAAAAAAAACTTCCTTTAATTTACAGAGATTTCCACTTCCAGTAAAGCACTTTTTTTCTTAGCTAGCAGAAATTCTGGTAAAGGTAGCCAATGTTTGTTCCCTGACATTTCTACTGAGAAGAAAAACAAGGATTTGCTCATCTCACTCTCTGAACCAACAGTACATGTGTGAGAAATGATCAATAGATCTCGTGTAATACTGCAGAGTACTTCTGTAAACAATCAATGCCGTTGTAATACTCAGGCCCATAATCAGGGGTCACCTTCTATTCTTAAAAAAAACTTCTTTTCAAAAAACCTTTTTAGTGTCTCAAAGCTACTTGCTATATAACATCTCCAAGGCACAATCTTGAGTTGTGTGGACATCAGTACAAAAGTAATTTGGGTCCCCATTATTTAAGTTTTGACATTTTCTTTCCCACAGCTGCTCCAAATGTATTCGTTTCAAATATCCAAAAAAAAGCTGCTGCTAAATTTATCTTCTGGTTTTCCCACAGCTTTTCTTGCTTTGATTATTTCCATTGGATCCCCTTCCATCAAAAAAAAAAAAAAAAAGATGCCATCATTAGGCCCTGCAGAACTCAGCTTCACCTTCTCTTTCCAATGTTCGCCCCCAGTTTTTCTGTCAGAAACCCCACTGGGAGCTAACTTGGTCTGTTATCGCTTACAGCTCATCTCAACACAATAATCTGGCCACTGCTTCGTTCTCTTCAGGACTCCATGCAGCTGTGAGACCCACAAAACCTTGTCTGATAGAAATGAAGTACAGTATCTTCTTTCTCTTCCCTGTACTCCCAACCCGCCATTCCTTGTTCTGCCTGTACACAGAGTTCAAGTGGTGAAAAATCACCCTCCAACCCCTCTACGTAATTAAGTTAGACCAGACCTTCAGTCTCAATTGTAATAAAGTCATTTCAGCCACACCTGGCCTCCTGGCCTCCTCTGGCGCTTCCTGCTTTCTGTCAGAATTTCAGAGATGATCTTTATTCACAGAAATTATAACAAAAAACAGCCCAAACCCACGATTTTCAAGGTTACACACAATGTCATTTATACAAACCAAACTCTGTCTTTGTATGCGTACACTGGAATGCTCAAATTGTCATAGGGCTGAAAAACAAAAATGACAGCATGCAACCCTTCTGACAATATAAATAAGCTATAATCAAATCTGAAAATAACATCTTTAATACTAAATGCTTCCATGGAACTAAATGATCCAGTCCAGGGAATATTCTTTACTAGGCATGAACCGACAGTTTTCTCTATCAAGATCTACAAGCCAAAAATAAAAAAAGTACTCGAATTATGACTTCATACTTTACATCCATTTTTTTTAAATGGAATATAAAGTTCGCCATTAACCTCCCTAAAACAAACACTGCACTCCTTGTTTTTTATTTGAAGACCAATTAGAACAAGAGACTCTTAAATAAGCTTCTTAAAGCTCTATAGAAAAAATATATTTTTTTTTCCACCACCTCAGCTTAGATGGATAAAGCCTTAGCATAATGAAATTAGTAGAGATCTTCACCCTACAATCTAGAATATAAAAGGTAATATCTTTAAAGTATAAATCCTTCGTGTAGTACACATAATGGGAGAAATCCAGAAAATTATGAATAACATTTATATGTTTGCAATTATGCACAAGTTTTGCAGCCACAATCAATTAGGTTTTTTAACTAAGACATCTTCACAAAACACAGGTATTTACGTAACAAGGTTAGGTTAAACAAATGCCTTCAGTGAGAAGGACCATCCCAGTTTATTTCTCACACACTATTAAAGATATTAATTACAATTAGGGGGATACCTACCTAGAAAGGCAGTAAGTCAGAACACTTGTACCGTCCAGAAGAAATTTTTATGAACAAGCTTAGGCCAAGGAAGACTTCTAGAGTTAGTGGTAAGTGCAATTCTATCATGAGCTTACATATATGCCCTAGGGAACCACATAGTTTAGACAAACCTGCATCAAGGGTAAGTGCTCTCTTAAGATCAAAAAGAGGAACAACAAAATTGAATTTGCTTGATTAAAACAAATTTGATCTATTTGCAGAAAGAAAAAAGCTCATCTCTGATCAATTGAGATTCTTTGAGGATACTGCCAAGATGAAAATCACAGCATAATTCAGCCTTCTCGTTTTTAACGAAGACTCAGAGAGAAGGAAAAGGAAGCACATCTCTGAGGTGAGCTCTAAGGTGAGGACTTAATTATAGGGATGAGAAAGTATCTTTAGGAAGAACTAACTTTAAAATTTGAAGAATGGCCAAAGGTTGCGAAGCAACTAAACTTTTAGAAAAAGCAGCATCTCTTCCTTTCCCATTTCTGCCTGTGACCACAAGTGGAAGAAGGCCTATCCAGAATCAGCCCTGCTACAGAGACAAAAGGGAAATTAAGTCAGTAGGGAGCAATAGGGATCAAGCAGCCAAGCAAGATTTAGCATAGGAAGGCAGAGACATGGTGTCCTCTCCCCGCCTGCTACACTATGGTCAGGACCTCTGTACACGAAGCACACACTTTGGACCATATCTATCAGCAAATGCTGTGCATCTTTCAGCGTACATCACAGTGGTTTTGGATGGCCTGCTCTCAGTTCAACAGGGCACAAGGAACCTTGGAGAACAGCTTTTGTAATCCATAGGGCCACTTCAGCCTTCACACCAAGGAAGAGCCGAAGCTGAAATCAGTGAGAGCTGTGGGTGTGGCAGAGAGAAGGCACAGTGCCTGGGAACTGCTGAGGACAGGGGAGGTGACAACCTACAGGCAGAGGTCCTGGGGCCCAGCCAAAGTAGTGGACACTGGTGCAGGAACAGACTCCATTTTATGCTCGTCAGGTGAACTGCTGGAGAACCTTGGACCTTCCTGGAGACTAAACCGAGCACAGCACGATCCAGCAGTTCTCAGAAATTAGGATCAATTCTGTCAGGTGGGATATCAGTGTTAGACAGATAACAGGTAGGTGCAGAAGATTTGACTTTTAAAATACTCGGTGGTCATAAATAAGTGAGCACTGCAAATGATATCAAATACAGAAGGCAGCAGATCATTTAAGTGCAGGTGCACAGGCTAACAGATAGTAAAGCAGTTCAATACTGATAAGCTTCATCCAATATATCTTACAGTGAAAGTAGAAGAAATTCTTGCCAAAACCTGTCCGTAAACAGATGATAAAGGAATGAGGCAGGAAAGTACCTCTAACATCCCTATACCAGAGACGGTGGGGATGCTGGGGATTACAAGAGTGCTGCTGCTATGGGAGCAGAGTGATGGGCTAGGCAGATCATTGGTCTAACCCAGAAATGTAATTGTTCTTAAAAAGAGGGAAAGAAAAAAAACAACAATAAAAAAAAAAAACCACTTATGTGTAGAGAAGAAGAAAGTGCCCAAGTACAGGCGAGGACGGGAAAGAGTTCAGTGTGCAGCTGCAAAAATAAAGCTGAGTGTGAACAAAGACAGCCATCACCACCACTAATTTTGCAGTTCAATCAAGTTTTTCATTCACAACTCTCCAAGGATTATACAAATGTTCATTAATGAGGTAACCAATCTCTTTCCAACTCAGATGAGTTAACTAAAAGAAAAAAAAAGATAATAAAAGCTAGTTTCCCAAGCTTGCTGTTTTACAATTAAACTGCTACCCAATAGGAGATTTTACGGCATATTCACATCTAAGGCAACATCTAGAAAGCTCTGCATTTAGAAACTGCTTGATGAGATGGGATAATACATGAACAGAAAGGAAAAAAGGTCAAGTGTTAGACATCTTGGATCCATCTCCTTTTATTCTTCTGCAGTGAACATGGTGATAGAAAGAAATTAGCTCCTTCAGGTACCTAACAGCAGAAGCTAAGAATATCAAATCTCCCTCCTCCAGCACGCATACAGAGAACAAATAATGATCATGGCACAGAGTGGTACCAGAGTCCTGTCCCTGAGAAGATGGACATGAAAAGAATTTAGTCAGAAATTGGGAATCCTTCTGATCACAATGAACAATTGCAACGAAGTTAGATAGAAAGAGAACTAGAATAAAAGCAGCTGCATTATCATCTGTAATGGGAAATGGCTGCCACAGGCTCCAAAGAGCATTTGGATTTTTCAGCATAAACCAGGAGGATCTATATAACATTTTAGAAGCATTTTTCAACCCACAATGTCTGTGTTATTCCAAAAAGGCATAATCACAAATTTGGAGAAAGAACACCTTGGTAGTTTGCCAATCTGCAGGAAATGGCCAAGTCATGCTATTATGAAATCCTAAAAGGATGAACTAACTTGCAACAGATTAATAAGGGGAAATAAAAAATATAGGGAACAAATAAGTGCTCAGAAAGTCTATTAAGACCTACAGATACATGCATAGCTAGAGAGCATGGCCACATTCAATTTGGAGATCTGTGGTACAGACTTACAGTCCATTCTTCCAGCACTCAGAAGGTGTAAAAGCAAGCAAAAAGCAAGTACACAAGTACAAAACACAGATAAGCTTAATACAAGGACCCATGGGGATGCAGAAGAAAAATACCCAAGACAGTAAATTAATGTTTTATATAACAGGTCACGTGCAGTAACTCTGGTAAGGGGAATAATTATGTCACAGCTTCCAGACAACAGAAAAAAATGCACCATACTGAAGCAGGGAGCAACAGGGATCAGTGACTCGGGAGGTAACAGTTTGCATGTATGACATTAATACAGTGCCCTGTCCACAAAGCAAAGACAGTACTCGGTAAAGAGAATAAGAGACATGTACACAAAGTCCAAACAATTAAATGCAATGTAAACCTTAGTCCATGTAGCGCACCATGCTATTTCCCTCAGAATTATGCAAGAAAATGATGCAAAGCTACTGTCAGACAAACCAAATTAAATAATCATGAAACTGAAATACGTTATAGTTATATATAAGAACACCAAAGAATAAATACACATTCTGAAATTTCAGAAAGTACAGACAACACGATCACTGCCTTCAGTTAAAGCAAGTGAATGGGTGCTCCTAGCAATGCTAAAACAAGCAAAGTATTCCTACGAGACACACATCAGACATGAAATAAAGATGCAGCCTGGATATGTCTATTTCAACTTGATACAGCCATCAGAGATAGCATGAAGCTTATTACCAATCATTCCACCTTGAAGCACTACGTGAACGAAAAGGCAATTGCACAACGCGATGCCAGTGAGATGGGGCTTGAAGGATCATTCCTATAAAAGGGACAGCCAGTACCTTGTGTGTGAAGGTCACTACCACCAGAGGAAAAATACACACCTGATTGAAAAGAAATGCCTTGCGATAGTGTTTGCATGTGAAAAGTTTGGTTCAAGGACAGGAAACCATTCTAGTGGAAAGAGGTCATAAATCACCAGGAGGGGGTGTATTTTTTTTTTTTTTTAAATAATAATGACAAGAAAAAAGACTGATATACACATAACTGAATTCCCATCCAGAACAACCTTGCAGCATCAAAATATGGCAGCCTAGCAGACATATTAAGTCTTCAGTTTGACAGACTCGAATGAACCAGTTTTATGTCCATATCAAAGTAGATGCTAGACAAAATCAAAGAAATCACAAAGAACAAAAAAGTTTACTCACTCTTGCATCCAGCATCTTCTCAGGATGATGTTCCTTCCCAGTAATACAAGTTCCCAAGAACAGAAAAACCTTCCACGCACACGCAATTGATGCTATGCAGACCTCAAACATGAGGAAAGATACCAGAGCCCAGAGAACAGCAATAACTCATAATGGCATCCAGTCTAAGGAGAAGGAAGATAACATCCATGGCTCCTTACAGATATCAGGGCAACGTAGGAAGAACCCTACAGATTACAACTGGGAGCTGGCTAAATGGTCAGACATACTAAAATTATTTGATACTGAGGCAAGCAGCAAAACTAAAACAAGAATCAAAAATATGAACAAAAAATGATATTTTTTTATATTACGTTAAACTTTGTTTAAAGACATTATGTTGAATGTCAGCCCTTAAAGGAGAGGACCTAACTTCTACTATCTTTGAAGACTGAGTCAGTCATTTAAGGCAAATTCCACAGCAGCAAAAGTACCTCTGTTTAACAGATGCAAATTTATTTATAAACAACTTGCAGAGGGTAGGAACATATTTCACAAAAAAGGAAGGAAATTTGTTCACTACAAACCAAGTTGTGATTGGGACCAGCAGAGAGGGCAAAATATGCTCAAGACTTGAACAGCAGGCTAAGGAAGAAAATGGCAATGTTCTCTAAAATCCTAATCCATCAAGAATTTCTTATTCTCTGAAAGGGAAGATTCAGGCTCGCTTCAAAAAATAAAAAAATAAAAAAAAATTGGGTCACTAGCAACAAGAATTAAATTGTGAAAGATTAACACATTCAAAATCAGATAGATTTCCAGCCCTTATAATACCAATTTGTTTTGCCTTTCCTTGACTTGTATTTATTTATATATATATATACACAGAAAAATTTTAGAAGTGTAATTAAGACAAAATGAATGATGCATTTTTCTCAGCACTGCTATTTCAAATGAAAAAGAAGGGTAGGACAGGTTCCCAAGAAAGGGTGTTGTAGTAGGATAGTATGGCTGCATTCATGGTAGCATCCAGGGATCCATCTCCAGACAGCGCTCAATGATGGGAAAGAACAGAACCTGAATAGTACATGGTCTTGACAATCAGTGTGTCACCACTGTCGGTTGTGGATCCCAGGTGCCACTACAGCTCCCTTCGCTGCACGTCTCGCATGTGCAGTTCTGTCCTCTGCTGGCGGCGGGGGTTCACGATAACAGCTCACTTCTGGCAGAGGAACTCCCCTTTTGTTTGAATTACGTAGACGGTGGTTTGGGTGCCAGAGGTCCCACTTCATTCCCTGCTGACTCATATTGTGGCTTTTCTTTACGCAGCTATGCTTCATTACTCATCAGTCTATAGGGTTCTTCTGTTCGCATCTATGACTAACTATTAAAGCACACTACTATAGAAGACTTGCAAGAAAATGGACTTCACTGCCTTGGATAAAAACAGTATTAATCACACAAAGATTTTTCTCTGTGCATTTGTAAATGTTGTGGGGAAACTATGAAGTCTGGCTGTGTCCCAAGAATGTGCTTGTAGCACTACAGCTACCTAGTTTAAAATCTCTTTTTTTTTTTTAAGTACTAGATTAAATAAATAGTACAGCCCACAAGCGGGGAAATCTGAAGTCTTTTCCAAAGCTATTTTACATCAAAATGTCATTCGTTATTCAAGGAACCTAGAGTCTGTGGAAAGCCAAAGTAAGGAGAAAAACAAAAACCCTTTCCATGCTTCCCAATTGTACCCAAATAAAACAGTTTAGGGAAAAGCATGAGTTGAGGTAGAAGTAGTTTCCAATAATTATTCTATCTTACGCATGCTTCACAACTGCAAGACAGGACTAGGTTTTACAGTTTTAACACAGTAGAAGCTGAAAATATCATGTTTCCTATGCCTTTAATATTATTACAATGTTAGAGGATCTCCTCCACTCAGAATTGCTTCTGCAGTGCTGGGAGAAAGAAAAGACCATCATCAGAAGCAAAAGGATACTTTCATATGAGCAAGACATGGTTTTCCATTTGAAAAAGTTAAATAGCTTTCTCATCCTCTTAGCTTAGTAATTTAAGCCTTCTCTTGGCAGATATTTTTGGTTAAGCTGCTGGAAGAGTTATTCTGCTTTACAGTCAGGTGGAAAGAAACAATGAGAGTAAACAATGCTAATGTCAGTTACCCAAACACTGAGAGTCAAGCTTATAAAGTGTTAAGGTTTTTTGGTTTTGTTTTTATTATTATTTTTATTTTTGCATAGCAGGACACACATCTTAGTTGGCCAAGGCAAAACAGATCCTTCTGACCTTTGATCCAGTCTGACCTCTGTGATACACAACCATGTTGCACCCAAATAAGCTGTATCAAGCAGAGAGACTCAAGTTACACATTTTAATTTAGAAGTGAAATACTTAGCCTACAGTAACCAGAGAAAAGAAGCCAAAGCACCTGTGGTACACAACACCTGTGCAATGGCCAGGCCGAGGGAAGTCCAGGTAGTTCTAAGAGCCAAGCCACACCCCTGCAGCACAAGCTTGAAACACCCCCAGAGCCCCTGCCAGGCTAAGCCAGAGGAAAAACCTGAATGATCACAGACCCGCAAGTAAATTTGTGCTGAGACACAAGGGAATTCTCTGTACCAGCTTCCTGGTGATTACAGCGACCTGACCTACTTATTATCCAGAAGCCAGCTACATCTTGTTTTGGATGCTCACAAGGAACCCCGCTTTCACCAAAGTTAAAATATGTATGGGGAAAGGGCAGAGTGCAGAAGAGGAATTCATTCCTGGCAGGCAATTAACAGAAACCCTGACACAAGAAGTGTAATGTAATTGTCCTATTAATGCAGAGTTCTCTGTAGTAAAAACTACCCCTATTTTCTATCAGGGTTCACTGAAGGAAAGAAACAGGAGCCTTAAATTCCACACAGCCAGTACATACGCATTAAAGAGCATCTCCCAAAACTGGAGCGAGGCCTGTATTTCGGGAGAAGTAGCCAATTTCTCTTCAAATAGTCATGGCGACGTAAGCCCACCGTCTCCCTAAGGCACTGTTCCAACACTCCATCCCTTGAGCATAGTGAAAACTAACAAGAGTCACTAATGGCATATTTGCTACAAAGGCTAGGCCTGTTCTTGATGGTATTACTAGACTTATTAGCGGTATTTGTTACTGTTCAGTAGGTCCTGCTGCATTGCTGACTAGCAGCAATCAGTTACGTACGGATAGCTCTGCTCAGAATTGGCTGCAGCCTTGCTTTTAGTTGGTGAAAGTGAATTCATTCTCTCACTTTGCTGGGTTTACATGTGTAGCTCAATTCTCGCCACTTTGATTTTAAGACCTCAGGGCAGGACATATTTCTTTTATGACTTTTAATTGTTCTACATGAATTCATATGCACATTTGTAAAGTGCATCCGAGATGAATATATAAACACATTATCCAGTAAACTACGAGTGCAAGCAAACTGTGAGCAAGCTGAATGAAAGACAGAAGCTCTAACAAGTATCAGATACATGACAACTTTCCAAAAGTTGTCTCATTCAGTTTTCCATCTCTACTTTCCTACTTTTATTCTACCACTAAATTGCCTCACTTCAGCTCCCACTCTCAAATCCCCTTGCTCTTTCTTCTCCTCTCTGACTCAACCAAAAGGCCACCTACCTAACTTGTGTTGTAGGCTCACAGCCTTGCATTGCATTTCACTTTTCTACTGCATCAGTTATCACTCAATCTCTGCAAGGACGAACAGTGCCAAAAACACCAATGTGAAGCAAATAAAGGGAGAAAATGGGATGGGGTGGGAAAAAAAAGCGAAGATGGGATGATATAACAGCCCCTGATTTATGTGAAACATAAGGCAGCTAAACTCAGCTCTGTGATGTAAAATAGTACTGACATCTGCACTTTCATAATGTGTGGCCTAATCCTGCTGGAATCCCTAGTGCTTACTCTGTCAGTCACCACACACAGATTTAGTATGTACTGCCAGGTATTAATTTGCAACACTTTCAGGCATAAAAATCATCAAGATTGGACAATAGAGCTAAGAAAGTGTGGGGGGTTATTTGTTTTTATTACCCCTCTTCAGAGAGATGTCCTACCTTGTTTTAATTCATAAAAAAGCAATCCTACCAACTACAAATTTAATCTCTCCCTAAGTATTTTGCCAGTACGACCACAGAAATATCTCTGAACCTGACACAAATTTGAGACTATTTGGATTTAAACTTCTCACTAACAACAACAAAAATGAACCTCACACAGTGGAAGATTAAAACGAAGTCTCCTTTACTGTCAGTGGCAGAGGACTTTGACATGGAAAGTTCTGGGAAGGTTTTTCACTTCTGGATCATGCCATCTTCTCTAGTTGAGAAGCCTTGAAGTTTTACCCCTGGGTCCCTTCTACTACTTTGGATGTAGATCGTGAGGAGTTATAACAAGGGAGTGCTTCTCAGCCATATTAAAACAGACGGTGTCATGCCCCAAGCATTTGGAAAACAAAGGTTGTTTCTCTTTCCTTCCTACTGTTCTTTTCCTTTTAGAAAGCGCAAGAGTAAGTAAAATAGATTGCTGTACAAAGGAAGAAGCAGAAAAAGGTTATTCCCTTTGGGAAGGACAGGAAAGAGTTAATCTGAAACAAATGTAAACAATTACCTCCAGTCACCGGTTCCAAAAAGTAAGGCGTAAATTGCATACAGTTCAAAGGGTTTCTTTGCTTTACTTCTACAAATATCATACAAACTTTGGGCCAGAGGCCCACTTGAAGCATCAACTATATTGAGAACGTGATGCACTAAGCACACCTCAGTACAGCCTGCTCACAACAGCCCAACATGAAGAGAGGAGCATTTTGGTAAAAGTGCTGGCAGCCCGTGCTTGTGTGATTAAGAGCAGGAGAACTAATATTCCAGGTCTGTCACCATACTTGGATCTCCTAGTTTACAGGATGACTTTCCTTGATATTGTCCTGGACTGTTCATAGAATATTTTGAATATGCTGCGTGGGCTACACTACACTGGCATTCAAGAAAAATGTTTTGAACTTTCATAAAAGTAACTCATAAAAGTAACTTCATTTTATGGCTTGATCCCTCATCAGACAATTTGGCACTGACTGCCATTGGTCATCAAATTTCTTCCCTTTTCAGTCACACTTTAAAGGCAGAAGCTACACTGAATAATATCCCAGAATATGTCAGCTCCTTCATTGACCAAGGCAGTCTCATATATTTTATTCAACTAATGTCAAACCTCTTCTCTGCCTCTCATTTCAAAAGGTACAAACAGACAACAAGCATTTTCCAGCCAATTCTTGGCAGAGCTGCTTTAAACACTACGAAGTCATTCTGCTTGCCAACTCTACCAAATAGTTTCTTTTGAAATGGAATGACCCTCACTGCAGCAAGTTTTTAAATGTAAATGTGGTCACACTGCCCATAGTTGCCAAACTAAGAGCTGTATGTTTATGAATAGTTCTGTTCAAATAAGCAGAGAATACAAGACAATTATGTTTCTTTCTGATGGAAGGCTAAAAGCTTAAATAAAAAGCCTCCTTGAAGTGAAGGTCAGCAAAATCAGATACTTAAAACTCAAGGTGTGACTCACCATATGAAGGTTAGTAAAGGAAACCAGAGACTACTTAGCACAATGTTACTAATGCAGAAAGGCTTGCATACCACTGCAGCAACAGATTTTTACATAGGGTTGCTGCAACGTTTAGAATGCCAACACAGCACCAATTTAACAGTTCAGCGTCCAAACAAGTATCAAGGGCAACCCTGAGCAAGACGGCTTGCTAACTGTGAGTTAAAACAGAACTTCAGCACTATATCCAGGCAAATAGATTTCTTATCACTGCAGAAACAAAAGGAAGTGTTGTAATCTTGGTACTTACTGAGGAAGTATTTTCCATGTGTTAGACTGGTATTTGAAAATGGATATATTTTAAAAAGTTATAAAATACAAAATAAATGCCTGCTTAAGAGCTAGTCATGCATTCAGTAAACTCCATATTGAAAGGGTTCCTTCAAACACCCTATACTGTCAAATCAAATTAAAAAATGATGTCTTTAATTCTGGACTGAAAATATTCCCAAACCATTGTCAACGGTATGCAAGCCAGATTTTCACAAACTCAGGTTAGTGCTGTACGTAACCAGTGGACTTTCGCCTAGAATAGAAAAGATAAATAACAATGCTGTGCTTCAAGATGTCCCAGGACTTAGTTACAAATTAAATAATACATCACCTTCTTCAAGGAGAAATCATGTCGCTAGAACTCCATGAAATGTTTGATCTAGCTACAGACTAACTGCAGACAGACATCTCCACAGTGTTATTGTTATTGACAAAACTTCCACAACAGGGACACAACCTAATAAACCAGAAGGATCAATTATTTCTGTGTTACATTCTTTACCACCTCAGTTCTCCAAGCCCTTTAAGTAATTTCCTTAGGAGTAATTCAAAGCAATAGCAAAGAGTCCTTGGAAAAGTGCATTCAACTTTATCAGACTTCTGGAGGCTTGCAAGCTAAGATCTGATATTTATCAGCATATTCTACAGCCTGTACAGCACTTGCTTATGTTAAGTACCAGTTTCTTTTCTCAGCAATTCTACAAAAACAATCCTCTTTTGATGACATGGGATCATTTCAGTACCTGAGGAAAATACCATTCCCTTCTCCCCCCCATTCTCCCCCGCTTATATCCTCAGAAGCTGGCTCCAGCAGAAACAGCCCAGCACAGCCCATGCATCGAGTGAGAGGAACTGGTCCCAGACACAGCTGCTTCACACAGTCACTGTGTCTGCATCTGTATGCTGGTGCAATACTATATTGAGAGCTCCTTGAAAAGTAAAGCACTGATAAAATACCAGCAATATGTCACTGAATATCTGTCTTCACAAAGTTATCTGATCCTATATAAAATTCTGACTAAATGCTGAAATTTTGCCCAAGCATGCTCTGCTGTCCTCCCCTGGTTACTCCAAACACTTCATCAGAAAATGAAGATATTTGAAAAAAATTTCATTTACAAATCTTTTCTTGCACAGTGGCCAATACAGATCACAGTTCTCTTAAACACCATCTTTTATCAGTGCACTAACTTTATGTCTTTTTTTCTTTTTAAACCAATAAAATATGGAAGCGCTCTAGACACTGTGTCTTTGCTGGCTTTCACAGAAGAGTATAGTACACAAAAATTTCTAGTTCATTGATAGTTGACCTGAAATTAATGTGATGTTGGTCAATATACCTATTGGAATAGAGCTGCTCAGCAATGACAACCTCCCACACTTCAGATCCAATCACTGGAACACCCACCTAGCATATGCAGCAAAATAGCATAGTTGGAACAATTGCAATCAGGAAGCAAGTTGAACAACACACACGATGGATTTGTGCAGAAACTCTTCTGGATGGTGGGAAACTGCAGCAACGCCATTTCTGATCTTCGTTAACCTCAGAGGGAGAATCGCATACCAACACATATTAATTAAAACCTTCGTTAACACTTCTGTTAAAGAAAGGATCAAGTTTACTTTTCCTTAACCAGTATGCTAAAGTAGGTATTTAGCAATGAAAATATTAGGTATTTAACACTGCTCAGAATTACAGGCTTAGATCCCATCAGCAATCTAGCAAATATGCTGAACTTCTTGAAGTATACTACAAGAAAACTTTCAACAGAATGAAAAAAAGGCAGGAGGGATTCTAAGAAGGTAGTAATAGAAGGCAGCAAAGTATGTTTGCCAAATTTTATCCAGCTTAAGCCACTAATGATGATATATAAATGAATATATAAATAAATAAATGATCCTCTTCCTGAAAATGGCCAAGAATTATATTGTGCCATTTAAAAAGACAAAAAAAAAAAGCCAGCTTACAGTGAACATAAAGAGAGAGTAATTACAGAGCTACTGGATAGAAAACAATCACAGTATTTTAGTTAAAGAAGCTGAGACTAAGTCGTATAATGTACTCATCTGTTGTCTGTCATAATGAAGGCAGTAATTTGTTCCAATACCATTTAAGTATCTTAAATCATTTGGAATGCATGGTAAACTTCACAACAGCATTGCAAACATTTAAAAAGCTATAATTTTGTTGGGAATCTGAGTTCAGGACTAGGGTGGCAACAACATGGTGCAATTCAAGTGAGACACTTCTCTTTCAAAATTTCCACAAGAGGTTCTGGGGCAGGGCAGGAAATGCTGTTTCCTTGGAAACTAGTCTACATGTTTAGCTGCAATGGTTAATATGGATTAGATGGTATAGTTACTGTGAAACAAATATAATTATTCTTCTTTAAACAGAACAAGTCTAGAATACAAAAATTTCCAGTCTAAGAAACATAGAAGGATGCTCAATAGAAAGATGAAAGCAAACAGCAGAAGTGCACAACTAGAGCACAAGAGAACAGTCACCAGCGTCCATGCTGTAAAAGTAATAATGAGAATAAATTCCATGTGTGTCCTCCTTTGTAGCACGCCACAGGCAGAGTTCAATCTTTTGTTTGTTTGTTCTTCCTACGGTCATTACTGGAAGGATACATTTTGCTTGGCATAGGTCTTCAAAACAGGCTGTGTTTCAGGAGGGCAGCACTCATTTATAGGCATTGCTGTTCACAAATACATCTTTTACAGGGTCTACACACAAGGTACTTACCAAGAAGCAAGTTTTCAGGACAAAAAATGCATATATAAAACACTGACCAATCATCTTTGTTACTAGTTGAGCTAATATTTTACCTGTATTCTGGAGGGCCAAGGCCCTCTGCGCTTGAGTGAGCAGCTCGGCAGGACCGCTTGTGTCATAATTTTCAAAGGGCTTTTAGACGTAGGATTTCCTGACTGAATGGCCATAAGACCTTCTATAAGATACAGTTAAAACTACACCATCTATAACTGTAAATATTTTAACCCCCCAGAAATATCAGGAACACACAAATGCCCTAGATTTTATGATCACAAAAGTGCTGGGGAAAAAAAGTCAGCAAAAGCACTCAACAGTAAGGTGCCCTACAGACATCCATGCACAGATTAAGTCTTTGAATACGCACTCAGACAATCTCCACACACAACTCTAGTTGAAGTCAGCTACAACTAAAGGCTACAGCTAAAGGGGGGGGAAAAAAAAAAAAAACCCTTAGAGTTTCCACTGAAGTCAACCATTAAAAGAGAGAAAAGTAGTCCACAGTTTTCATCATTTCACTTGCACCGTTGAATTACAGGAACCAACAGAAAGATTAGGAGTAAGAGAATATTTAAATCACTGGTTTTTTAAGCACTTGAAACTACTACATATCTGTGAAAAAATATGATAGAGAAACCTGTTTAGATTTTAAGTCATTGACAGACCAAAGTTGCCCCTAGTCTGAAAGTCTATTTAAATCAGTTCCTGATACAATAAATTAATTTTTCAGATATGGGTTGCAAAAATCTGATAGAAAATTGATCTCCAAAAACAGATCTGTTACATGAAACATTCCCTAATTACCAGGCACCTAAAGAACTGTCAACTTCTCCTGACAACTCCATGTTAAAGACACACGCTCATGACAGAACAAAACCACTGCCATCAAGTTAAATCCAAGTTACAAGCCTCTATGCAATTAGTGGCTTGCCATTCCTCCTTTTTTAAGGCACACAGTTACTCAGTGAAAAGCGTTTGGTAATGAAATACTGAGTAAGTACTACAAACAAATTGTCAGTGAAATGTTGTTCACATTTAATAGTGAATTTAAATTGCAATGAGTTTTTTATTTTCACTGATTACCGAAGTACTGTGTTGAGTTTCTGCGCTATAACAATGGTGCCAACTTTCACTATACTTTGGACTCTAACATTCAAAACCCACCTCCTTATCTTCTTTTCTGAAGAGTTTTGCATAAGTAGTACCTCGTGATTTGAGGAATATTCTCATTAGTCCATGAAATTTTGAAGTTTCCTATCACAAGCTGGAAAAAAAAAATCTTTTCTTTTTTTTTAATAGAAGTGTGCCAATAAAAATATAAGTTACTACTTTAAAATTGTTTCTCTCTAATCACAGGATGAATCAGTAAATATTTAGATATACTTAAAAAGATAACTAGCTTTTAAGCATATCACATACTAAAATCTAAATGTAGCCAGGTAACTCTGGCTCGCATAATCTTAAGAAAGTCTTTGGGATCATTTAAAGCAGTTGTCTCAGAGCAAATACAGCACATCAGTATGAAAGCTACATTTCAAACAAAATATATGAGGGGTTATTGTCCAGGTTATTTATTATTGTTACCACAATAAATGGTAGCATGACAATTGTCCTAGTCACAATGGACTTGTGTCATACTAGTAAATAAAAACATAACTCATAGTAACTACAGGTTTCTCACTTTTAGGAGTGATCTATGACAGTCTTACTAGAGTATAATTCCTGCAAAGCACAACGCTGTTGATGTCAAAATCTAATACAAAAATTTCCAGGGATTTAAACTTAGTCTCAGATGGCATTGAGTAAAGAAGAGCGCTAAATCAACTGAACACTCTTCTTAAATATCTATCATTTATAGAACAAGACCACAAAAAGAAGGAAAAAAAACAACAAGATTTATCAAAGGTAAGTAGGATTCAGATAGCTTTAATACTCTTTGTGCTAAAAAGATACCACCACCTTGGAAATGGCATTCATAAAACCAGATTTGTTACTTATAGTTGCTCCTTCTCTAAAGGTGATGTCCTGCCTTCCAATGCACAGTCATCATTTTTCCTCTCATATGGAGACAAGAAAGGATAGAAGAGAAACTGCACTGAGCACGTGCCTCTAACTATCCTGTTCATTTGACATGCCCATCTCCACACTGGTTAAATCCTCTACCAACAAAACAATAGCTACACTTTAACAGCAATTTATTTTTTCCATGTGTAGATCATCTAATTATCCCTCAGAATAATTAGGAAAATTCAAGAGGCAGCAGGAAAATTCAGGAGACATTTTTTAAAATACAGCCACAAAGATGGTAAAACCAAACAAGACATCACTTGCCGACAATTACATAGTAAATTAGCAGAAAAGTCAGTATTTCTGGCAACAAATGGCAATACAGCTTTCATTTCCTTTTTATTCTTAAAACATTTCTGTTGCATGAGAACAAGGTGGAGAAGATAGAACAGAAGTTACTAGAGAGGTGTATAACCCATTACAAACAGATTTGTCAGCCACATTTAAACTTCTACATTTACATATATGTAGATCTACAAAGAACAGGTCAAGTCTATGAAAATGTTCCCTTTTCTTTCAAAACTTCCAGATGTATTTCCTAATAGTTTGGTTTAGCATCTTACCACAGCTATCATTATGCATCAACCTGTAATAAAAGTTTTTCTGCCAATTCAAATTTAGCAGTAGTAAAAATTGTGCAAGAAGCCTACTAAACTAAAGCAGTTTTTTTTAAACAAATAAAGGTAACTAAAACACTATAATTAATTTATAGTTGCACTGAATACAGAGTAACTTACTACCTGCTAAAAAAACCAAACCAACTAATCTATCAGTCAATAGTAATCAATCCAGTTTGCTCTCTAGGGTTTTTGGTATTGTCAAAAACATTTAGGAATGAAGCCACTGATGAACCCTTCCAACTTGTCTGTCTAGAGAACAGATCTCAAGTAGTAACAACTAAAGACTTGCACAGAGTTTAAAAACCACGTAAAACAATATTCAAATAATGGACAGAGAAGGACAATGGATAAAGACAATCACTTAAAAGATGTTTCTTATATCTTATTAGGTCACAAGGAAAAAGAACATTTTTTTTCTGGCTACTGACAGCAGGACACTGAGAGCTAGAAGGCCCCTAAATAAAGCCTAATAGAGATGGAAATCATATTTTTTGTTCATTTGCAACTTCATTTTTCTTTTAGATACCTTGGCTCTTGTTCAAATATTTAAAGGCTTTTGTTTTATAAAATTGGAAAATTTCTAAATGAAGACATTGTAAAGAGAAAAAGATTCTTGTAAAATTTGTCTGAATTGGAATACTTGGACTTCTTGTGCATACTTTTTAATACTATCTCCACCCCACCCCCCCATTTCACCATCTCA
>VXAL01007865.1:0-64000 GCA_013399475.1 Chauna torquata
TCTTTTTTTTTTTTCTCGCTCAGAAGGTCCTGGTGCTGCCCTAGCTCATTTCAAGCATCAAGGTAGCAAAATCAGCCAGATGCAACCCTCCAAACACAAGCCGAGCGCAGCAACATGCACATGAGGTTCAGGATGACTTTCCAGCACCGGGAGATTTTTAGGCTGGCAGCAAACTACACAGGACCTGAGGCGTTGCACATACACGGCTTAACCAGGCTTTCCTCTGCAGAGCTGCATTTTCGTTGCCTCTAAACCAGGGTGGCAGCGTCCAGCCTGCTTCTAGTGTGCAGCCCCCCACTCCGGGTTCCCCCCAGGCCATGTTTGGGGAGAGAAGTAGCTCGCCCCATCCAAACCCACGGCACAGAGCACGCAGGTAATCGTGGGATAAACCTGTGGCCAGGCCTTGCTTTCGTTTCTGAGCGTAACGTTGCTCTGCTCCTCTTGGTGCAGCCCTGCTGTGAGCCGTTCGAGGGTGATGCTGCGCTGCCCGCCAACGAGCTCCGCAGATGCTGCCTGCAGGGAAGGATGCTCTGAGGGTGCATCTGCAACGCGGGGCGTCCTCGTGCTTTACTTTCATCACACCCGTCCTGGAAGTAATGGATTGGGCTATCTGGGGGGGTAGACGCAGGGGGTGTTACTGAAGGTGACCCCCTCCCGGGACAGGGCTTTTTTTAGACTGAAATAGGAAGCACAAACCTCACCCTGGGCTTCCTCTAGGGTTTGGTTCTTCCTAGAAGTTTCTTCTTGCCAGAAATTTCTTTTCTGCGCCCCTGGCCCCGATCCGACCAAGTGCTTAAGCACATGCTTAGCTTCAAACCGTCTAGACCCCTGCACTCCCATCAGTGCTTTCTTGCACGGGGCCCCTCGTCCCTCCTCGCCGTGGGAAAGCTCGCGCCCCTCCGTGCTCCCGCTGTGAGCTGATGGGTCTCCCCCTCTGGCTGCCGGGAGGCAGGAATTATCAGCTTGCTTTGCTCTGCCACGAAACCGATCCTATACATACGCAGGGAGAGAGTCACCAAACCCAGGATGGCGCGTGAGTGCCGCACGTGAAGATCTGGGGTCCCCAAGCACGAGCGCCTGCAGCACTGGGAGCAAACGTCTGCAGCTCAGCGCGTCCTCATCCTCTCTGTTCTGCTTGCCGGGGGATGCTCACCTGATGTTTAAATTGCCGATAGTGCCTGTGAATATTTGATGCTGGCCGAGATAACCAAGCAAAAGGCCAGTTGCCATCCCCACCAGGGACTCGAAGACTTGCCCCCATGTCAGTGACGTGCCCGTTCTCCAGGGAATGAGACCAACTGTTCATGTTGGCACAGACCGCCAAAACGGCCTGACCCATTTGGTCACACCTGCCCGACGGCCTGGACCCAGCTCTGCCAGGTTTGGCTGTGCAAGAGCTCAGATAGCGGTGCTGGCTGATTCCCGACCCCTCCGCTGCCATGAGTTTGAATTCTGCGAGCCCTAGTGCAGGGAATTCAAATGCATATCGCTTAAGGGCCTTTTATGGATGCCTTGCAGAGCGTATTAAAAATAATTTAAAACTTGCATTCCAGTATTAATGACTCTTGTCTCCGGCACTTTGCAGTGATTTAGACTTGACTTTTAATTGAAACGCTTTAGTTAAGACAAATCCCTTCAGCCAGAGAAGACGAAGTGCTCCTTCAGGTGCGCGCCCGCAGGGGCACGGGGACTGGGGCGGTGAAGCTGAGGGGCACCCATGGCCACGTGTCCTGTTTTACCCTCACCGAGTTACCTTCCAGCTCTTGCTATTTGCAGCCTTTCAGTCTCCAGGTTTCCAAGTTGCAAAGCAGCTGCGGCACTCGGCTGGAGCCTGGGGAGGAGATGCAGCCTTCAAGGTTGTCCTCCAAGGAGCTGTCCCTTCGGGCTTGCCCTCACGCAGCACCCAGGAAACAGCGGCACCTCGGCACTGGTGGTACTCTTACATCCCGCTTCTGACAACCCACCAGATGTGCGTGAGCCACACGGACGTGTGTACGTGAGCCAGTTGCTGCTGTTCCCAGGTTGAACACCTCAACAGCCATGTTTTCTTCTGCCTCTACGTCTGATCCCAGGCAGCTTATTCCAAGCCTTGAAGCTCGGGTCCAGAAGTGCACCTTGGCTTGAAAATGTCCTCCAGCAAGGACAAGGCATTTTGGAGAAGGAGCAGCAGATGGGACCTCGGGGCTGGCCCAACTAGCAGACAGGGGTGTGCATCGAGGTTTGGTGCAGAAACACAAGATCTTGTGCCTTACGGAGACTTATTTCAGTGTTTTCCTCTTGGTCCCTGACTGGAGTCTTGAAGGCGGCACACGAGGGGTTTTTCTCTTTGAATGCCCTTTGTCTCCAAGGAAAGACGAGCCCGCCATAAGCACAGGGCCCCAGATGGGTGGTGCGGTTTCTGGTTTGGTGCTCAGCCCACTGGGGTCAGCGTATACGTGGAAAGCTTGAGCCCCAGCAGTCCAACAAGGGGACAGTTGCGTCTGAGAGTCCACCCCCTCTCCTGAGCGCATAAAGGAAATCCATATTTTCCATGCAGCCTCCGGTGGGACATCGACCATCACTCAGTGCCTTCACCCCGGGAACTGGAGGGGACTCAGAGGCCACCAGGATTTCCAGGTGCCCCGAAGGGCTGCAGTGCCTCTGCCTGGGGTAGGAAAGACCCCACCAGCACCAGAGGGGACCTCTGCCCAGGGCAGCTAGTAATGAGTGGCTGGCCGCAGCCTGTTACAGTTCTGGTTCAAAAAAAAAACCTTACTCCATCTGCTGATTGCATACTAAATGGTCTTTCAGTTTTTTACGACTGCACATAAAATGTGAACCAGCTGGCATCCGAAGTGCTTCTCTCCACCCCGCATGGCTTTCCTACGGGTTTCATCAATGCCACTGAGTCACCCGACACTTCCCTGGGGACTGAGTTGTCCACCCAGGCCATGACGCGTGCGGTACAGCAGCACTTGGTACACACACGCTGAGAGGAGTCACGGCCACCGGTGCAGTTCAGGTGGTGAATAACCATTGCCCCATAGAAGGATTTAAAGAGAAAATATTTTGCCAAGTGCTGCATTTTTTTCTTTCCAGAGGCATAAATACTAATTTTGTTCGTTGTCTGTTTTCAGCTTCTTGGCAACTTCCTTGTTCCACCCACCACCACAAAAGCCCCTCGTCTTGTCAATCCCAAAATTAATTTTTCGACAGCAGCCGGGATGAGTCCGACCTTCACTGTACTGCTCCTCGCGGGGACCCCCCTGTGGCAATGCAAACCCATTGCTGCCTAAACGGACCCGAGCTGATCCGGCAGAGAAGCTCCTCGTGGGGCAGTGGGGAATTCCTGAATCTGAAGCTCAGCCCCAGGGCTCTCTAGGCCAAACCTGCAGCTGCTAGAAATAAGCCCTGGTTTAATGTCACATCCAAAGAGGGTCTACGTCTCCTTTCCTCCTGGGTGGTAAAAATACTGCTCCATACCTGCTTGTGCCATAGTGGCATTTTACAGGGCAGTTGAGTCAGGCTGTGTTTCCAAGGCTTCTGGTGGTGGTGGTGGTGGTTTTGCCTTGTGAGTCACACAGTAATGGGCTTCACTCTGCAGGTCAAATGCCCGGCTGGGAATGGCGGCCTTCATCAGACAGCAAAGCGTTTGCCCATGCGATGTCAAGGAGTTAAAAATCACGAGCTAAAGCTCCAAAGCCCAAGCTGAGGAATCCTCCAGGCCCAATGTCCACGTATTCACCTAATTCAGATGACAACAGCATTACTGCAAGGCTTCCAGCAGGCAGTAACTTATGACTAAAGACGGTGGTTATTTGTAATAAATGGAGCATTCGCGTGGAAAAGTCTGAGTTACTCCTCTAATCGTGCCCAAGGGTGGCTGTGTGCTTTGGGACACCCTCCCCTTCACTATTGTGCCACAGGGCTATACATCATCTTCACAGCACTTCTGAAATTCAGCAACTTCAGCTTGCTTTTTCTTGGAGTCAAAAAGTTTTGTTGTTCAAAGAGAAAACAAAACTCTGGCCTCTTTTTTTTTTTTTTTTAATTATTTTATTTTTTTTGAAGGTGACATTTGGAGTTACTTTTCTATGCATGAACTGAGGACGGTGCTGGCAAGCTTTCCAGAGATGGTGCATGTACGTCAGTGCCCTGCTGCACCTCCCATCTCGGACGCAGACACCAGGGTGCTTCTGTCCCTCTCCCTCGGATGCTCAGCAGCACAGGGCGGTAGGTGGGGTGGAAAAGTCCGGCAGCTGAAGGACCGGTTGGAGGATGCTGTGCCTAGAGCTGAAGAACAGCCATGCAACAACCCGTGAGGTTTTCATCCCAGGGATTCTGAGATACGTGTGTTTTTTTTTTTAAATCTGGTAAAAGTGTCCTGAGTGGAGATGCAGTTGCATTGCTATAATACTAGATTTCTTCAAAACTCAGACCTACTCACAGGTCCAGGTTTTGCTAAAGGACCTCACCTTCCTAATGACACACGTGAAGTACTCAATCCAGACACTCCTCTCCACTTAGGACAATTCAGAAGCCAGAAGTGAGTGTCATAGCTTGAACTCATCTTTAATTATCTGGAGTTTGTTCATGCTAAAATCAAACAATCAGAGGGAAATGTCCTACCAGCATAGTCCATAATTCATTACTGTGTTGATTTCTCTCCTAGGCTACAGTGACATCAGTAAATAATAAAAGACTGGATCCTGTCAAAGAAATCAAGGAGAAGATATCAGATGTAATGGGTAAATGCCCTCCAAGGGACATGATAACTGTAACGGCCTGCCATCACCCTGCAAGAAAAAATAGAGTGAAGGCACATGAGATTTGGCTCCTCAAAAATGTGAGTTTAGTGCAGATTTGTGTTATTATATTTTCACATCTGGAGTTTCTAATGCATGTGACCACATCCTCCTTAAATTCTGCAAGCCTTTAAAAGTGAACCACAAAGGAAACACAGAACTGACTTATTTAAGGAGAAAGAAAAGCTTTTGTTTTCTGTTATTTTACAGAATGTCATTCTGACACAACCCTGCTTCTTCTGGGTCCCGTGCTACGTAAGCAGATCCTTGTTGTCCCAGAGGACATATCCCAGTCTCCCGCCTTTAAGACCTATCCCAGTCTCCTGTCTTTAAGTTGCAGCAATAATATTTTCCTGACCCACAGCAATAGAGAAGAAAAATTAATAAATGTTTGTGTTATTGTACTACTGGAGCATCTGAATAGCCTGGTAGAACAAGGGAGCCATATCTCATCTGCTCTTTTCTCTTTAAGCTAGTGACAGAGCACATCAGGGCATCTTCTGTGATTTTCCATCTCTCAGCCTCTAACGGCACCTGTGAGCTGCCCATCCGCGGAGAGAAAACCCGTTTGGCTCCACTTGGTAGTTATTTAAGGAAAGGGACCACACACGCTCACATCATTTAGGAGTCCAGGTCCCATGGGAAACTATCAGGTTTTGATTCCTAACTCACACTATAGACAGGTACGTTACTGAGATCAATCTTGAGCATGACTCAGTGGTACAAAGCTGGTGGGATATAAAATGTTCCCGTGATCCTACGGCCATGCTTTTTTTTCCTTTTTTTTTTTTTTTTTCATAAATCCAGCACACATGCCGCAGCGTCCATGAGCAGATGAGCAGACTGGCAGTCTACTCATCCTACTGGCCGTCCCAGCCATCCCAGCTGTGTCCCCCAGCACACCAAGACACGTGGGTGCTCTTGCATGGTGGAGGTCTGTGGAGGGAATTGTTTTGAGCATAAGCTGATGTTTCTGAGCTACCGCTTTAGCAAAAGCCTTGGAAAATGCAAAGAGGCACTGCTAGGATGCTGTTGCATTGCCAGGGCACAACAATTTCCACAGCTCCACTTCCCAGATGCCATCTTCAGCAGTGCCATATAGGAACAGTGGCCCCAGAAGCGGCCTTTTGCCAAGAGATGGGGTGATGGAGATAAACACTGATTCTTTGGGCTGGGGATGGCCATGCTGAACAGCAGATGGTGCAAGAGGAAACATAGCCATCAGGATAGGCTAGCGTTTTTCCTAGATGATGATGAATCAAAGCCAACAAGCTGCTGGCTCCTGCCTTGCATGGTGTCCGGTCCAGGAGAACAGAGAGGACTGGTGGCAGAGGGTTGGGCCGTGAATGTGGGAAGATCACTGGAGTAGGGAGAGCCTTGAAGGCAGGAAAGCGATGCTCAGGGAGACGTGCTGAACTCACTCTAGACTGGGTGGGGCAGAAGACCAAAACATGAATCAGCTACTGAGGACTGAAATGAGGCTGGTCTTGGTCATTTGAAGTTGGCTGCCACTGACTCGCCTCCTTGCCAGCCAGTTCAACGCAAACTGGACAGGATATGCCTGGGAAAAAGCCTGCAGAAGTTGATTAAATCATCACACTGTTGCTGCCTAAAACCCTTCCTGCACCCCTTTTCTGCAGTGGCTTGTGCAATATTTCACTAGCACCCCTGAGCATCTCGCAGGCCTCCTCCGATTCCTCCTGGGCAGCCAGGAGGCAGCAATGGAGCACGCGCTTGGCTAGTGTAAAGGAAGATGGAGCATTACGTTGATTGTTGTTTCTGTACTGGGATCTTTTCTGTTTTGCCATGCAGGACGTAAGAACAAGGAGGACCAGGGGAATGAACCACAGTGGAGGAGAACCAAAACCACCAAGGGATCCTGTGGCTCTCTCACTGCCCCATGGGAATCAGGGAGGGTGAATTGTGAGGCCTGGCGATCTGTGCGCTCATGGAATGGGGGATACCTTGTGGTCCTGGGTGCAGCGATGCTAGAGGAAAACCCTGGCCATATTCCAGAGTGATGCATCTGTCCTAACACAGAGAGCTCTCTGTGGTGGGAGCAGGGTACCCCACTGGTGCCAGCGTATCCTCCAGTGTCCTTGGCAGTCAGGTAGATCATCTATGACCATATGCTCCTCCAGGTCTCTAGGTTTACCCTGGAGGACATGTGTAGGTGTGGAGCAGCAGCCTCAAGTTCCTAGCCAGCAGGGTGACCACTGACCATCAGAGAGGTGGCCAGGAGGGACAGCTAGCTGAATCCAAGCGAGCCAGGTGGCTCTGCCTGGCTCCTAACAGGAACCTGGCAAACATCAAGGAACAAGATCTCCCTGGAAGCCCTGTCCTTTCACTTCGCAGGGGCTGGCGTGGGCCTTGTGCTCAGACCTACCTGCTCTGCCTCATTGCTCTTCTGTGTAGGTGAGTCAAGTTGCTTAACAGTCCAAGCATGTGGGATGCTCTTCCAGTGAGTTTCATAGGACAGAGCACAGGCAAGGGCAGTCCCATCATGAATCTGAGCAGAAAGTTCAAGTCATGCCTGGTGGTTACAAAAAGTGGGGGAAAATGGCGGTTGGTTGGGAAGGGTTGGGTGAGTATCCAGCAGAACAGGGCAAACCCAAGCCACCTTGCAGGGAATGACAGAGATATCTAGAGATACGGAATATAGAGAGCAGAATGATAGCTGGAGAGCTCGGGGGAAATGAGCCTGGGCTAGCTGCAGGGTATCCCACCAGACAGGTCAGCTGAGCAGCAGAGAGAGATTATGGTAGAAAATCTTTTAAACATTAGTGATCCAACAGAGGCACTTTCTACTAGGTTAAAGAGCTGGTTCTTGTGGCGCTAGTCTTCAGATCTGACCCTAAAACTGAAATTACTGCACTGTCTGATGTTGATTGTCTGAGGTGCTCTGAAAGCCTCGTGATACTCTACAGCATAGTTGGTCTAAATTAAGTTTTCCTGGTTCTATTGGTGCTAGAGATCCAGCACCCGAGTCAGATCTCATAGGTTTTATAACCTGCTTGTCTACACTGCCTCAAGCGAGACCAGAGTCAGGCCCCTGGATTTGGTGGTGCCTTTCACCTCATTCTTGTTTTAGTATTTTCTGTCTTTTCCTCCCTATCCCTCACAGGGGAAGCACTGTTCTTTCTGCACTCCTTGTATCTGTTTGAAGCAGTCATAGAAGAAGTGACAATTAGGAAATAAAGAACCTACAGCATCTGCTTTGGCAGGGACAGCACACGCCGCTGCTGAGCCGTGCCTCATCACACCAGCAACTGCCTGCCTGGGTCACCCAGGGATATTGCTGCCGTGGATGCTTGGATCTGCCTGAAACAGCACCGTCACACTGCAGAACGGATAATAATCCAGCGGTGAAGTCAAGCAATACGCATTTCAGGACATTCATTTGCAATTGGGAAAATAATGCTGATTAGATAAGCAAAAGGCAAGGCCATAGCTTATTATTTGGGAGATCAGGTCACCATGTGGGGCGGAGTAACAGATGCAGACTTCGGCCTTCCAGGGTTACTGCTCTCTGCCGAAATGATGACAGGTTGCTGAGCAGTGTCAGTCTATTTCCCCAAAATTGAAGGAGTGTAGCAAATGTGAATGAGTTCACTGCAGATGAAGTGAACTTATATCAATTGTAAATATATATTATCTTTGCAAATGATGATTTCTGCTCTTCAGAGCATGCTGGGCACCTAAAAGATATAATGGAAGCCAAGATCCTTTCTTCATGTCATTTATAGTGCAGGAATCTTCTGGGTCCGTCGAGGTGGACCTGCAGCCCCTCCTCCAGCCCCTGCATGGCAGTCGTAAGGCGCTGGTTCGGTGTGTAGGGCTGTTGCTAAATGCTGTCTCAAGCCCCCTTTTTCTTCCCCTCCAAATCCCTCCGAAAATGAAACCCAATCTCAGACCATCCCGTGACTTCTGCTTCCTCCACCCCAAATGATAAAACAGGAAATCTTACCAAAGCAGTACTTTAAGAAAGGGAAGGCAGACAAAAGGAGTGGGAAGAAAGAGAAGATAGCATCCTAAACCACTAAACAAACCTCATTTTCCCAAAGATCCCACAGACTGATAGCCTATCTTTCCTCATTTTTATAAGCCAGCAACCAGCCCCTTCCTTTCAACATATCACCTTCACGGTTTGGTGGGATCTCCACCCCCTTGCACAGCAGAGATTGCTGGGTCTGATGGTCTCCCTGGAGCTCCTGCCCTCTGCTGGTTCCTCCTGTCCCTGCTGGTCACCTTTCTCATCTCCACAGGACACCCTCTGGTGCCTCCCACTTCTCCATAGGACCACAAGCATGGAGAGGACCTAAAAAACAGGATTTGCCATGAAAGGAGGAATTTCCCAAAGAGACTCTTGGGACTGCAGTAGAGTGACCAAAGGAGTCTGGGACAGCACATGGAGGTGACATGGCAAACAGGGGTAGTAGATGACGGAGGGGCCAGGAGAAGAGATGAGGACCTGAAATTTTCCCCTACCATCACTTGCAGAGACTCAGCAAGGAGTTTGAGATGCTCAGCTGAAAACTACCAGCAGCAGAGGGCCCATCAGCGCTGCCTGGAGGTTTACCTACCCCTCCGGGTGGGAACCAGCCAGGAGCGGAGATGGTGAGTAAGATGGGGCTGGTCCACGCTCCTCTGCTGCAGCCAGCTCCTTGCAGTTCCTCTCTCCAGATTTCCTAGTATTTGTTCTCTTGTTCTGGGAAGAGGAGAGAGCTGCAAGAGGCCCATCTCACAGGGACATTTAGAGAAAGGAAAGTCCATTGTGTGAAAGAATTTGGTATTTCAGGGTTTGTTTTCCTTCTGACACAGAACAAAACACCACCATGTCAAAACCCTCCATAAGGCAAAACAGAACAACAACAAAGAAGTACAACAAAAATAACAGTGGTGTTCAGCTTGGACACGATCGATGGAAGTGTTTCTCTTTGCTTTTTGGCTTTTCAATCTCCGAATAGCTACTACCACAGCTATTTCAGGAAGGGGGGGAGAAAAAAGGGAAACAAAATCCAGGTCAGAGCCGAGAAGGGAGCCTTTCCCTGCACCGAGGTCCAGGTGGGCTCTGAGCACTGTCACAGTCCTGCTGTCCACCTCAGTGGGTTCTCTGTGCGATGGCACCGAGACCCAGCCAGCTCCCCTCTTCCTGCCCTAGCCGGGAAGCGGAGTCCGAGTCGTAAGTGGCAGCAACCCTGCGAGACATCAGCAGTGTTGTTTTGCACCAGCTGTCCTTGAGCAGAAGGACTTCTGCAGAGCAGAGGCAAGAAATTTTAGAAAGGTCGGGTGTGAGGCTTGGCTCCCAGCGATGAAACGGGGGGAAGCCACGGATGTGTGCAGCGCTCCGGGTCAGACCCTTCATGTAAGGAGCTCCCAGCCCAGCTTTCCCAGCCTCCCCGATGGCCCAGATGGGTGCGTGTCTCTCCTCATGCTTTCAGCCCTTGGGATGACGCTATTTTGTGGGCACTGGAGCTTGGACACGTTCTCCCCGCGGGGCAAGCCGTGGTGCCGGTGCCTCCAGCAGCGGCAGCTCGCAGCTCGCCGCCACCTCTCTCCGCCAGCGTTCTCGGAGCGCTTGGCGTGGTGCCCAGCAGCCTTTCACTGCTGCCTTTTCATTCGCCTTAATTCACTGCCCTTCCTTTCTTGCTCCTTGCGCGGAACAGAGGGACAGCTTGTTCCAGCAGACGGGCCCCATCCGCTCCTCCCGTCCTTGCCGGAGCGAGGGCTGGGAAGGAGGGACGGAGGCGAGGGGATCTCTCCCACCCCTCCGGGGCCCCGCGGGCGCGCTGCTTCCCAGAAAATACGGTAAAAAGCCTTCAGCCTAAAAATGTAAGTCTGATCTCATGACACAGGGTGGCCCTGCATTCCTCACCTCTGACATAACCCGCTGGGAGTGTGCTCGCGGAAAAACACAAACAAGATGTACTGGGCGGCTGGCGGCGGGGCCAGGCGGCTGGCAGATGTGCTGGGTGGGAGAGGAGCCCCCGCAGCCCTGCAGACCGCGAGCACGGAGTGTTCCCTGGCGATGCATGGGTGCACGACCCAGCCTCCCCCCCAGCCCGGACCCCAGGCTGGGGGGCAGTGAAGAGCTGGGAGCAGAGGGATGGTAACTGGGTTGGGAATCATCCAGGGACTTTTGCTCCCTGGGGGTTTTTGCTGGCAAATAGCTGAGGGGTGTTTTTAGGGACCTGCGGTGCTTTTGCAGTGGGTTTTGTGGTTGTTATTTTTTTGTCTTGGTTTTGGTTCTCTTTGCTTCTTTATCTCTGTGGGACCATGGTGGGGAAGAGCCAGGGGGCAAGAGGCTGCTGGAGGTGCCCCGGATGGGGCCTCCAGCAGATCCCTGAGGGGGGGACAGCCAGGGATGTCAACTGCACACCCCACCCTACGCAGTGAAACCCACGGACCTGCAGGATCTGGCCTTCTAGCCTTCTGCCTGCCCCAGCAACTGCTCTGGCACCGTCCTCCTGTCCTTGTTAGCCTCCTGCTCCCGTCAGCAGCGATGCCAGCGGGCACGCCTGCTCCGGCTGAACCGCACCCGGGTGCAAGCTCTGCCCCAAAGAGCACCCTTGGGTGTTGCAGGGCGGCGATTCCTCCCTTTATCCAGACAGAGCACTGGGATTGAATGGTTTGCCAGGGATCACAGAGAGAATCAGTGCAGGGTGGCGGTGTGAGTCCCACTGCCACAAGCATGAGGCTGACTTTCCTCCCAGGAAACCCTCCTGCATGTATGGCCTTGCACCAAGCACAGGACAGATCCTGCCCAGCGCACAGAGCACCCAGCACCGCGCCAAGCAGACCTCCCATCTCACCCACTTGTTTACTTTCTTTTGCAAATGCCCTAAACCTTGACAATGACCTATTTTCCCTTCTGTTGCGCAAAGCTTCTTTCCTAGAAAGAGGCTTTGTAACACTCGGTCCAACCAGCCGAGCTCCCCTCGGCATGAGCACGTAAAAGCAAATTTTAAATGACTGGCAGGTTTAGCTTAGCTCCAGCACACCCAAAATCCACACGCAGATGAGCTGGGAGACTCGGTCAAACATTACCTGAAGCTGTCCTGTGAGACTGCCAGCCCAGTGTGCCGAGGGGCCTTCGAGCCCACTCCCCAAACTCGCCTTTTCTTATTTCTTATTCATCCGTCTGCTCCTGTTCCAACATTCAGCAAAGCTAGGAGAAAGCTTTTCCTTCCTCCAGGCATTTCTCCCCTGTTTCTGCCCTCACGTTTCCTGAGCAGTGAAAACATCTGATTTTGGTTTTAATTTCACATTTTAAAGAAGGGGTTTATTTTTTAAATAATTCTCCCCCTTCCTCCGCAATACTGCCAAGTTTTCAGGACGGCTGCTCCTCTGGCAGAGGATGGCTTGCAAGAAAAAAAGAAACAAGAGAAACAATGGTAACAAGAAACAATGGCAACAAGAGAAACAATGGTTCGAATTTGCTTCTTCGGAGCACACAGTTTGTCTCCAGAGCAGAAGCAGAGCGCTTTGCTCACCAGTCCCTGCCCCTTCACCCCGGGTTGGGCTCCCCAAACTCGCTGCTTGCCGTGCCCTGGCCATGCTCGCGCTGTCAGCAGCGTGGGGCTGCCTCCTTCTCCGCACACATACAATTACTGCCACAGTTTCTTTTCTTCTCTATCTCTAACCTACAGCCCAATTTTTTAAGTTAACTCGAAGTCAGTGCTGGTTTATTTTAAGGTGCCAGGCTGTAACCTGAAACCAGAGACATAAAATCAGCTTAACAAGCTCCTGTTGGCCAGCTGGGAGCACAGGTTAGGGATTAATCCAACAGCAGCGATGATCTGGGTTGAATGTTATTGCTTGCTCCTTCCTGCAGCCTGGCTTTGTGTACAACCCTCCTCTTGCCCAGGTGGATGAGCTGCTCTACGTGGAAGAAAAACACACGGCTTGAAGCCTGATGTGCCGGGATAGGGTCTGGTAGTGAAGCAGCTCATATGCCCTCCAACACCTACATGCGTGCACATATGCCTTGTCCAACAGCTGAAGTCACCGAACTTCAGATCACTGCCAGGGGCTCAGAACATTGCGGTTATTATGTCCATGCAGGAGCATGGCTGCTATTTGCATCCAACCTGCACGGATGCTGGTGGGGACCCAGTTTAACCCAAATGCTACAGAACAGTACATTTGTGGTGCATCAGCACCCAGAAACCAACTGAGGTCAACAAGTGCCTTCCTGGATTGGAGACGGCAAGGGCAGGTCCCTGCCGTGAAGTGCATAGAGCTGGGAAGAGATGGCAGATGGATGTGGACACCTCTCGGAGCCCCAAGAAAGTGTTATCGGCCTGAGATGATACAGGGAATGAAACACTGGGGTCAGTAACAGATCCCCTTGCTCCTTAGGAAGCCACGTGACTGGTGTTTAGAGGAACAAGTGATTCTCCTAAGTGACCTGGCCTTCCCCAGATGTACAACCTCAGGTCGAGCCCCTGGAAGGGTTCTCCTGTGCCCAGTAAATAATAAATCTCCCTTTATCTGTCTCTCTCCCTCCCCCCTCTACCCTCATGCCTCTTTGTACAAACCTTGTAGGCTTCAGGCCTCCAGGACTGCAAAAGTGAGGTGGGAAATGGTCACCTGGTCCACAAGCAGTGGAGGGGAGGCACAGAGAAATAACCTGATCACATCTACCTGATATCCTGACAAAACAGCTAGGGACCTCTGGGCTGGATGTTAAAAAGCCAGCACCCTCCCATGGTGGTGATAAACACTTTGGGTATGTTAGGTGTGATAATCTACGGCAAACCCCCAATTTTCCTGCTTCTACACCTACATGGACACTATGGAGGCAGCTAGAAAGCGAGTGTGAGTACAAAACATCATTTTAATGGGAATAAATAAGAGACATAATGAGAGGTATGCTGAGCTGCAAGGACAACACAGAGCACAGCAACTCTTCTAGGTCTTCCTGTTGCAGCTCCACGGCCCATGTGAGAGGTATACAAAGCTGGGCTGTGGCACTTTCCCCCTCACATCAGCTGGAGCCACTCAAGAGGAGCAGCCTGGAAGGTCGCCAGGTGCCTATCATGGAGAAAAGTCCCTAAAGGGCCACGTGCAAGAGAGCTGCAGGGGCTGTACCTAAAGGTGTGGTGGGTTTAAGTGCACTGAGGGGCTGTGCGGATCCCCTCTTCCATCTCTGCTCGAATTACAGGGAGCAATAAATTTCACTACAGTAGTTCTGACAAACATCGTGGGGGGCTTTTTTCACTACTTGGAGAGGGAAACAGGCAAATATGGCATTAGTGGGGGACCTAACCCTGTCAATGCCTGTACTG
This sequence comes from Chauna torquata, assembly GCA_013399475.1. NCBI lineage: Eukaryota > Metazoa > Chordata > Aves > Anseriformes > Anhimidae > Chauna > Chauna torquata. The sequence continues at coordinate 14,075 of VXAL01007865.1, forward strand.
CAGACTCTGCTGTGTCGAGCGCTGCGGAAACTTATCAGAAGCACAGAGCTCCTGTGCTGGCTGCACCAGAAGGAGGAATGGGAATGACATGTGGAGTGGGACCCAGAGCCGTCACTATCACCTCACGCCTCTGACAAGGTCTGTGTCTCCTCTGTGGCATTAAGGTATGGATGGTGACCTCCTGGGTGCCTCCTGCCTAGCCCTCTCCTCCCGTCCTCATCCTCCAGCCCCTGACCTAGGCATGGAGAAGAACAGTTGATACACTTGGAGGAAGGAGCAGCCTACAGGATGGGGTTGCAGACTTGTTTGACCTGCTTCAGCTGACTCCTTTGGGGTTAGATGAGATGATCCCTAAAAGGACCATCCCTGGCTGTAGTGGGGTGACCATCCCAGGGAATGCAGCTATGACTGTTGGACTTTGCCAGCTTCCTGGCTGGTGGCCTGGTGGAACGTCAAACAGCAGCACCATTCAGCATCGGGTCTTTTCTGTAGGCTCCTAAGAGCTGACAGTTGGCTCTGAACATCCCTGTGGTCAAGAATCACAGAATCATAGAATCACAGAATGGTTTGGGTTGGAAGGGACCTTAAAGCTCATCCATTCCCAGCCCCCTACCATGGGCAGGGACACCTCCCACCAGCCCAGGCTGCCAAAGCCCCATCCAGCCTGGCCTTGAGCACCTCCAGGGATGGGGCACCCACAGCTTCTCTGGGCAGCCTGTGCCAGGGCCTCACCTCCCTCACAGTGAAGAATTTCTTCCTCATATCTAATCTAAACCTGCCCTCTTTTAGTTTAAAGCCATAACCCTTGTCCTGTCACTGCACCCCCTGAGCAAGAGTCCCTGCCCAGCTTTCCTGTAGCCCTCTTTAAGAGGATGCAATAGGCTCCTGGTATTTTTGCATAAGGACCAGGGGAAAATGCAGCCATCCTGCCGTCCTGCCTGGGTCCTAGAACCCACTGCCCTTCCTCCCTGAAACTCCTGAAAAATAACACGATCCCTATGTTAAGTACATAAGCCCTGCCTGGAAAACCCAAGGAGCCCTCGACTGAGCTTTTCTTTGAGCTTCAGTAGCCCTGCAAATAATTTTCCCAGATTTGCAGGGAAGTTTTGAATGTGGCATTAGGTCGAGGTGATACGAAATACAAGCAGTCTCCAGGAGAGTGCTATCAAGTCACGGTATGTTTTTTTTAAGCTTGCTTCTAAATGTGCATTGAATGCAAACAAGGATGGAGCTGGCTGATAGGCGGACGCCTATGCTTGCTTATGCAGGGGTTATTGGGCACCTGGGATTTTCAGTGATGCTGCACTGCTAGGGACAGCAGGCACCGAGCACCGCTGGGGATCTTGCCTGTGAGCAGGATCAAGCCCCTGTGCCCTAGATAATTGAGTGCTTCTGTGTCCCCACCAGCAGCTAAAATAAAGCATCCCTACAGCCAGTGGGCTGGGCAGAAGCGGTGTCTATTTTTCATAGTCAGTATGCTACATGCGATACCTTTGCCCAAAATGATGAACAGCCAGTCCAAGCAGTCCACCTGGAGCCAAAATTTTGGTGCTATGAGCAGACCAGGACGATGACATTGGCAAGTACCTTTACCACTGCAACAACACTAATGAATTTCCAGTTTCATGACTTTTGTCTATTTAAAAGCCAAAACTGTTGGGGTCAAGCGAGTAGAGGAACATCAATGTTAGAATAAAAATTAAAAAGGGCCTTAATTTGAGCATGCAAAAGGCACAGAAGCCAGAGGGAAATACACCAAGTCCCAGAGTAATTATTGTGCTGTGATTTCATGCACAGCTGGATCATGGTGCTGCTGCCTCACCATGACCAGGGTCACACCATGGCCAGCTTGTCAGGACCAGGGTCAGACCACAGCCAGCTGGTCAGTCCCTGGAGGAGGAAGGAAAGAGACCTCCAACCCTCCTGACCCTCACCGCCCAGCGCTGCCCCTTCCAGCTGCAGCCGTGGTGCTGGAGTTGTTGCTCACTCACACTGGGGGACTGCCTTCAGCAGCCCTTAGCTCATGGTGTCCTCTTCCGTGGGCTCTGTGGGGCAGCCGTGGGCATCACACCACCCTGCCCGGGCCAGACCCTGCTGCTTCTGGCTTCCCTGGCTGCTTGCAGCCCGTGGAGTTTCCTGCAGCAGTGGAGGAGTCCGTCTGCGCGGGTGACAAAAGGTGGTGCGAGCTCCTCCAGAAACACGGGATCTTCCCACCTTCCCCACCTTCTGCTCCAGGTGCCTGGTGCATTTCTTTGATCTCGCCTGCTCCCGGATGAGCACGCAGCAGCATTTATAAAGCACTCCTCTGGATACGCTTCTGCCTCTGGGGGGAGAATAAGCACCCTGAGGGATGTTCATTAGCGTGGTCCTGGAAAATGATGGGCAGCAAAGTGCTGAGTGCAGCAGAGGAGCCCTCTCGAGCAGGGTGGCATTGACTTCAGCACCGAGACATCCTGACCTGCCTGTTACCACAGAAGAACAAGCACGTAATAAACAGCCTCTACCTGGAAGTGCTCTGCCCATGGTTGCGTCTGTGGGCTTAGGTTTAAGGTCAGACTACCTGATTTAACAACCTGAGGTGCATCAGCTGATCCATGGTAACTAACCAAGTTCGTGCAGGAGTTATGCCATGCCTTCTAACCTTCTGCCTCAGTTTCCAAAATCATCTCTCCTAAAGCAGCCGTTCTCCAACCCTAATGCCTGGGCTGTGACCCAGTGATATCTGGGATGGCCTAAAAGACAGCCCCCAGCTGAAAATGTCCCACAGTTCTGCTGCCTTTTAGGTGGGACTCGGGGTCTTTCCCAGGCTGCGAACGGCTGTGCCGAGGGCTAGGTTGTATTCCTCCAACCTCCTGCTCTGTTTCTGATGGCTGAGCATGGAGGGAGAAAGGACGTTATCATCACTGCGCACAAACCTGCAGTATTCAGGCATAAACTAAAAACCTAAGCTTGGTCTCCATGCCAAGCTTGGCATTTCCTTTCACGTTCACTTCTAACTAAAGGATGTGAGAGAAAACAGAGCCCTGTCTAAGGTTGCTGCTGGACAGAAAAGTCCCATCACCATCTCCCCCATCAGGCAGGAAGGACCTTCAGATTGACAACGGAAGGTCAAATATTTCATTGCTATCTTGTTTTCCGCAGAACTGCAGCCTGTTGCTTCCCAAGGCTGAGGAACCAGCCCCTCCAGGCTCACTTAGGAGATGTCACAAACGTGCTGCTGTCGGCAGGACTCTCTGATGGGCAGCAGTCAGCCGGCAAGCTGCTGATCCTCGTACAGCGTGTGCGTTTGGAAATCTCTTCAGCTTTGCTAGAGAGCAGGAAACCAGCACAGCCCAGCCCAGGACAAAAATAGTGGCACTGAAAAGGTCCGTCATTTTTTATTTTTCATTCTGATTTCCTCTTTCTAAAAGCAAAAGTGCCGACTGTTGGTTTTTCCCTCCCTAGGTTTTTCAGAGCAGTAGGCATGCAGCAGTGAGCACAGCAATCAATGAGGTTTGCGCTGTTAATTGATCCAGGAAAGGACTGATGCGGGTAGCAAGGCAATTTGCAACGTCCGTAAGAATTGCATGGCCAGTGTCACCGCGTTCAAATAGTAATTTGGTTTCTAAGCCTCCTGTACAGTGGTAAAACACCTCAGCCATCAGAGGACCTGGGATTTATGACATGAAGGAGGAGACCTGGAGCCAGCAGTCCTGACACTCTCAGCTTGGTTGTGCCAGATGTGTTGCTGGAGGTTGGAGAACCTCAGGTGATTGCTTGGACCACATTCAAACCACTTCCTATGGAGCCTGATAAAGCCTTAAACACCTGCAGGGCTTGAGGGGACAGATGCGAGTGGTATGATCCAGAACAGCAACAGACCCCATGTGCTCTGCAGCGCGTGGAGATCTGCAGGGCCACATTCAAACAAGCCTTGGATGATGCTTTTATATCTTCCCAGTGATGCGGTGCAGAACTAGGGGTCTAGCAACCCTGGAAACGCAAAGATTGAGCTAACAGTGCTCTTCATGGCACTGTAGGCACCCCAGCGTGGAATGAGCTCCACAGACAGCGGTTTGAGAACGCCTGGTTTTGCAGCATTGTATCTGGTGGGCAAACCCCTCCCAGCCCTACACGGTGACCACTTCTCCCTGATCACAGCCCCGGCAGCTGGAAAAGCCTCCTAATGCAACATCCTAAGCCATTTGATACAAGATAAGGTAATTAAGGACCGGAAGCACTTCCAAACAAAGTGCTACAAAGACGCGATGATGTTGTTCGTTTTGCCTGGACCTGAGCCCGGGGCCTGCGACTAGACCTGTCGTATACCCACACCTTCCAAGCCTGCGCCCAGGCTGCATTTGTGTTTTCCTTTCGCAGGCTGAGAGCTTTCCTGGACATGCTGAACACTTTCTTCTCCTGTAATCTGTCATGACTGTCAGGATGCCAAGAGACGCACCAGACCTAGACCCTGGGCCAAAATAGCGATGTAGACATGCCCAGAAAGGAAAGCTGGCACAAGGTAGTATTTAAAGTGAGATATGTGAAGCTGCAGGCAAATAATTCGGTAATCACGCGGGTAGGTTAGGCTTGGCAGAGGGCAGAGCCTGTCTGCTCATCAAGAAAGGCAGAGGCAAAACTTTATCAGCCTTGAGAAGTGTCGGAGGCCTTCTTAGTGAGAGCTCAGGAGAGCTTCAAGGGATTAAACAAAAATAATTACCCCAGAAAGGTTGAGGTGAAGGACTCAGTGATGTCCCAGTGGGACACAAACACCTTTCAAAAGAGATTTTTGCAGAAAGGGATGTTTCCCATTCCCCAAATCTCTAACTCCCAGCAACGATTCCCATTTCATGATAAGGTTCAGGAGTGACTGGAGGAAGGAGCATGCACCTTGTGCAGGGAGATCCTCCACGTGTCTCCTCGCCTCAGTGCTGACCTAGAAAGTTAAGCCTCAAAGGATGGAAGAGGACAATTCATTCCCCACAGCTGGGGCAACTAAGGCACGGTGAGTCAGCGAGACAGACGGCGGACACACTGCCCAAAAACATCACACCTAATTAGCTTGGGCAAGATGGAGATATATTCCCAACATACAGTCTCTGTAGCTTGTTACCACTGCTCACGGCCATCCAGCCCCTTGCTGAACATTTCTCATCAAAGTCTTTCCAAGCTGATCTATTTTGAGCCCAACCCTCTCAATACCTTGATTGCTACTCAGCTCTTTTAGCTGCTCTTAGGTAAATGCGCTGTCGTTCCCTGGCATTTTGCCTCGCTAAGCCCAAAAATACAAGTGGCACAGAAAATAAGAGAAGCTGTTCTCCTCTGCCAGGAAAAATGATGCTATTTCTGAAATAAACTGTTTTAAATACACCTCACCAGCCATGTACATATACACGTATATATAAATACACTTGACCTGGAGGTTTAGCTGTTGGCATCATATATGCCTATATGGAGACAGAACAGAGAGGGAATTATATACGTATAAACCAGGGCACACCTTCAGTCCTGTCTGCATCTGAATGTGGAGTCTTGGTTCAGATGAAATATTGGGGTCTGAATCCCATTAAAACAGGTTCACCTGCACTGGTCCAAGCTCAAACCAGAGGCTTCTGGGTTGTTCTGGAGAGCAGCTTCTGCTTTGGCTGCACTTAGGGATGGTGCCCAAGATGCTGCCCATGCCTTGCACCCCACAGTGGAGCAGGGGGTACAGAACAGATACTCTGGGGACCCCTCTGAGCTGAACAGCCATAACTTCACTGCTGGTGGCCATGAAAGCTGGAACAGTGTTGTTCCTTCCTAGCTTGCACCCCTGGTTCTCATGGGCTGAGGTGACCCCACACGAGATGAAGATCTGCACAGCATTTTACGTGACCTCCCTCAGTGAGCATGCCCAGGGTTGAACCAGAGCAGGCTTGAGCAGATCAGAGTCAGAGCTCAATCCACAGCAGACCTTATTTTTGAGGAATGACAGTGACTTTGGCCAGATCTCAAAGTCACTTTTTCAGATTTCCCTTTAGCAAGTAAACACATAGAAGTCAACAACAGATGGAGCATCACATGGAGTTACACAGGTCAGCAAAGGCTTCAGAGACCCCATGAATCTGAAGAAGAAATAAATTGGTGGGGGGGGAGTGGCTGGGAGATTATTCTGAGAGATGGAGAAAGCAAAAAAAATACTGGGCTGAGCTGCCTCCTCTGTGATGTGCAGCTGAAAGTTCAGGTTTTGTGGAAGAAGACGAAGGTGGACAGATAACAACAAAAGCCAGTGGCTCCTGGGTAGGAAAGTTTTTTGTTTTTTCTTTGGCTGCAGACTAGAGAATTCAAGCAAAAGAGTGTTAAACTGATAACAAAATGGGCAGGAGTGAAGCAGGCAAGTGCAAAACAAAACCAGATTTTGTGTGACAAGAGCAGATTGAACCAATGTGACAAAGAAGGAGAGCTTTTTCAGTAGTTTATGTACTACTGTGGGGAGTTTGGAATGACAAATGAGGAATTCACGTGAGTGGAGTGCTACAGCAATGCGCTGTTATGTGTTGAGGAAGAAAGAAAGGAGAAAAGGGAGCAGAGGACACCTATCAATTAAAAAAAAGAATCCATTTAAGATTTATCGATAGAGCAGAGCAGAGAGTCTTTCATGCCTTCACATTTCTGAGCTAACATTACCCAAGAGTGGGTAGTGGCGAGGATCCTTTATGAGCCATTGAATTCAAGTGGAGAAGACCTCCAGTCTTTAATATGCAAAAATGAAAAGACTTTGGTTAATAGAGATTTCAGTCTGAGAAATCTGCGCTGTAACAGTAGAATAGCATTAGCACTCCTAAAAACACAGCTGGTAATTTCTGAACCCAAAATATCAAGCACTGAAAATGAAATCCCTCCATTTAGGAGCACAGTATGGTGGATATGGATGAATTCAATGCTGGACGAAAAAATAATGATTGCCTTGGGACCACTGTTTACTAGCCAGTGACATTCAAAGAAAGGACAGTCCCATCTGGTCATGGAGAGAACTGTGATGGTGCAAAAAAAAAAAAAATAGAATGAGCACAGTGGACAAACAGCAGACCATGAATTCATCCGAAAGAATTGTTTTTGTCTTGGAGGTGGAGGGCTCAGTCGATGAGAGGGATGCAGAGGTAGGGTTGCTTCCACATGGGGTGCTAATGAAGAAATTCCAGCAAAAACAATGCTGGGAAGTTGGAGGTGGGGAGTAACAAAGATAATCTGAGAGCTGGAGCTAATTCATCACAGGGAGAGGTTTAATGAACACAGACTAAAATTGGGAGTGGACTTGTTACAGTGTAGGAATGCCTCCAAGGGGAGAGGGTGAGGGACTGCCTGATCTAGGGGAGAAAAATGTGGCAAAAGCAGTGGGTTGGAAAGCTGAGGTCCAGGTGAATTTCCCTTAGAAAAGAGGCACTTTTTTAACAGAGATGGTGACAAATAATTAGGACATACTTGAAGGACAGCAGGATATGTTCCCCCACACCAAACCTTGCGCGCAACCAGCAGACGCCTTGGCAGGGCATGGAGGGACCTTGGATGGACCATAACTCCTCTGGTCCATTTTGGATTTCTGCTGGAGGATGGGACGAGTGCATCCTAGCCTCCATCAACTGCTCCATTAGGATTTCAGTGGGTTTAGGCAGATAAATCCTGCACCCGATACTTACAAATCAAGGCTGACCACATGGCAAGCTGAGTTTTAAACCAGAAGATGAGCTCCCCAGAGGGGTAATTGGTATTTTAAATTACCTGTGATCGGTCAGAGGAGCTTGGCATTTTCCTGACTCCAGCCCGTGCATCTCTGCCCACGCTGTGCAAGATGTGCTGGAGGTGCCAGGCAGTTTACCTATCAACAGCTCTTGATGCTGGGCAAATATTTGTCTTGTCATGGGTTTAACATGCCCATCTCAGTGATAGCTAAAGGTCAGCTGCAAAACAGAGCCCGGGAAAGACCCTGCTCTGTGCCACGTGCTGCTGGTAAAGCTGGAGGCTTTCCAGTCTGTGGGGTGCAAAGTCCGACAGGGACAGTGCCAGAGGGGACAAGTGGATAAAGAAACCCTCTTTCTGAGGGAATCTGAGACAGCACGGCAGAGGCTGGTGTTTGAGAGGGATTTTTGTCATTTTGGGCCAAAATGGCTGTTGTTGCACTGCATGCAGTATTAGCGTTGGATATGCTGTTCCATAAGGCGATGGGTGAGACCAAGGCCCCCAGATCTGCACCCCCCACTCTTGCTCCCAATGGCTCTGCTCTTTCTGGCACCAGTTTGCTACCTGCAGCCAAGTTGCTTGGCATGTCCTGCCCGTCCGGAAGGGGCTGCGGGGGAGCTGCGGCTCCGCGCACCGCGGTGACATTTGGAGAGACCGGGAGGTCACACAGCCGGAAGAAAACACAGGCGGTGACCGTCCTGACATACACAGGCAGAAAGCTGCTTCTGCAAAGCAGAAAACACAAGCAGCACATTTAAGACCTGCACTTTGCTTCACTACACTTTTCTCCTATAAAATATCTTTGAAAAATCGCTGGCAAATCTTTCCTTTTCCTTTTCCTTTTCCTTTTCCTTTTCCTTTTCCTTTTCCTTTTCCTTTTCCTTTTCCTTTTCCTTTTCCTTTTCCTTTTCCTTTTCCTTTTCCTTTTCCTTTTCCTTTTCCTTTTCCTTTTCCTTTTCCTTTTCCTTTTCCTTTTCCTTTTCCTTTTCCTTTTCCTTTTCCTTTTCCTTTTCCTTTNCTCGCCTCTCCTCTCCTCTCCTCTCCTCTGCTCCCATCTTTCTCTCTCCCAGGTGAACAAGGAGAGGACTATGAGGACTATGAGGACTCTGCCTCCATGGACCTGGGTCTGGACCACGGATTGAGGAGCTGGGCTGCAGCCAGCAGGGCTGACTTTGCAGTGCAGGATGAAGCTGCTGCCAGCTCCGGTTTGATGGCAGCCAGTGTTTGTGTTGCAGCAAGGAGGGGAGAGGCAGGGCTGGGAAAGGGCCCGGTATGGGCAGGCGGTGAAGGAAACCAACATGGCAAAGAGCCTGGGAGAGGCGCAGAAGGGCTGAGGTCTCTTCTGCATCTGCCTCTCTCTTGGCTAGCTGTAAGGCCTCCGTTTCTCAAGCCAATTGTACCTCTCCAGGGAGGAGAGGGAAGGAGAATCCATGGAGGTGATCTGGGACATCCCCAAAATGAAGCTGGATGTTGCTGGTACTGTCTGTAAAATCCCAGTGCTGTAAGGAGGACTGAGATCCCGCCGTATTACAAGTCTGGAGAAGGATACTCATATGGATCTTCTCCTGCCACATCCTCATCATCATCCTTAATGTAATACGTAAAAGGACCCTGGTGAGCACTTTGACCTGTGCTCGTAGGATCAGAGGATAATCAGGTTGGAAGGGAACTCAGGAGATCTTCTAGCCAAACCTGCTGCCCAGAGCACTCATGGTTAGGTAGGCGTCTCCCTCTCAGCTGGCAAGAACTACTGTGTGGGCGCTCTTTTTATTAACATTTTGTACCCACTACTTCAGCCCAGGGTGGCTGTGCCTAGAGCTGTATGGACAGCCTCCGGCCCTGACACCTTGCAAGCTACGGTACAAATCCTGCACACTTGGATACCTTGAAGACAGGAACATATCGTCACCCACTCCTGCACATGAACTGAGGAACCATTGCTGCTCAAGCTGAACGTGTAAGATCCTTTCGGCCAGGGGTAAAGGAGACTCAAAACCCATTGCAAATGTCTCAGCTGAGAATAAGTGGGAAACAGAGCTGCTTACTGAGTGACCACGGCTTGAAGTCAGACTTTAAGAGCGTGAGCATGAGGTCCATGGCCAAGGGGTCTCAGGACATGAGTGACTTACCATGCCACATGCCAGCCTGCTCACTGTGGTGGCTCTCCCGGCCTCACTGCCTCCACTCCTGCCTCTTTTCACACTGCCCTGAAGCTCCCTCTCACAGCTGATGGTCGTTGTCCCTCCCTGGACTCCAGACTCAAATTGCACACCTTCCTGTTTCTGCCCTGGGCTACCTTCTCCCCAGCTTCTCCTTTGGTTTAAAAACAGTTTTAAAATATTTCCAAGTGTATACAATGTCTTTGCAACATCCTTTGAGTCAAGATATTTTTTTGTTGTTGCAGCTTCTGTCCGTGTTACCTTCTTGCTTCGCCTCCTCTGATGCTCTCTCCCCATGATATACTTTCCCTTGGACAGGGATCCTCTTTGCAGCTAACCAAAATAAGGAGGGGAAAAAAAGCTTTGATAGGTTTTGCTGTTGGGTTTATTTTTTGCTTTTTTGTTTTGTATTGTTTTTGGTTTGTTTTTGTTTTTGTTTTTTGTTTTTGTTTTTTGTTGTTTTTTTTTTCCTCCAAAGAATTAAAAAAAAAAAGTAGTGGTTATTGCCTTTTAAAACTTCAAGGACAAATTTCAATAGTGAAGCTTTCCATTCTGGTAATGGGGTTTTTGCCAGAAGAAAAAAAAAGAAGGGGAAGGGAAGCCTGAAGTAGCAGTGACATTTTGTTTTCCAGCTTTATTGCATAAAGAAACCTTGACTGCTTTTACCGCAATTTTCACTTGCAGAAAGAGAAGTTGTTATCAGTTTACGGGGTCTGCTTTTACTTTAGATGAAGAAGAAGAAATGCAAAGTCTCTGTTGCAGCGCAGTGTGCATATCACTTCCACTACAGGCTGTACTTACTGGAGCAAGGTATTGCTTTAGCACCAACAACACTCTGAATTCAGGTCCGTACTCCACATCTTCCTTCGCTAAGTCTAACGAAGACTGCAGGCTTTGCAGGAGGAAGCAGGCACGCAACAAAAAAATAGCAACAACAGAGTCCAGGACTTCCAGCTCCAAACTCTGCATCCCAGGAGTAGACCCCTGTTTGCTTGGCTCGTGTGAGGATGCTCTTCCCAATGTCTGATCCATCCGTGTGTTGTACATAGAAAGACTTCTACCACTTTCTGCAGACTCTGGACTAGCTCCACTGCACACTACAAGAAGCATCCAGAAGATGCGTGCTGCAGCTGGCCCCAAAACCCTGCCAGGAGCTGCCGGATGGTTATGGCCATTGGCTTGAGGGACATAAAGTTCACTGTGGCTCCAGCTTTTGAAATCTTAGCTGTGTTGTCACCGGGAGGTTATTTAGGCTGTGGTTTCACAGAAATCTCATGTAACCACAGAAGAGAGGGTATCTAAGTGATACCAGGTATCAATGAGAAACAGACGAATGATCACCTCCAGCTGTGAGGGTGGTGAAGCACTGGAGTCACCACAGGGAATAATGTGGATCTCTATCACCAGAGGTCTCTAAGGATGAGGCAAAGAGATGTCCATCAGGAAGGACACGAGCAGAGCCAGCCCTATAGGAGGACAGTAACCGAGTCCTGCCGCTGCAGAGTCCAAAGTGGGCTCAGGGTCTGCCTTCCCATGGTGGTCCTCAGGGACCTGGGCAGGATTCAGGGGCCCATGTGTTGGAGGTGATGTCAGGGACCCTTCCATGACACTACAATGTACCTCTCCAGCCTCAGGGGACACTCATCTCACCCAGACAGGGTGACTGTGCCAGTCAGCACTTGGTTATCAGGGGCTGTGAATGAGTTTTCTGACCTCTGGCTCTTGGAGAGATAATCTGGAGAAGATAACACACACCTGCAGCAACCCAGTTGCTCCTGTCCAGAGGGAGACAAGAAACCAGGAGGTGACAAAGGAGGACCCAGGATGAAAGCCCACCGAAGAACCACAGGCAAGGGCACCAATAATAAATAGGGGATAGCTGGAGAAGCAGCACCGTTGGGTATATCATTGCAGCTATGTGTGGTCTCCAACAGCATCGTACAAGACACGCTTGGCCTGACCCAAAGCCCATTGGAACAAATAAGGAAGAACATTGCTTCCAGGAACAACCCGGATGGGGTGCAATCAGGGAGAAGGGCAAGAGAAGTTGCGCAATCATCTGCCTAACATCTTTCTGGGAGAAAATAAATCCTATCCCCTCCTTCAGGGAGATCTGCTCCAAGGCAAAAATCCGATAGTTTTGGATGGGGCCTTCTGGATGGAGACTGGATGTAGCCTCAAGGCAGCCAGCCCTCCCTTTGCCCCGTGCTCGTGCTGAGGACGCAGTGTGTGGCTAGGTTCAATCAAAATGTTTTACAGCAGTGAGACCAAAGGGGATCAGTGGCACAAGAAGCAGGCTGACCTATTCGCAGACTAATTAGTCTTATAAATAAAATGAATATGTGCAGGACAAACAGTGAGCCTGTCAACCGTGCAAGTCATGCTGAAGTGTTGAGCAGCACTGGGAATTAAAGTTTTAAATGCCATTCTCCATGGATGTGTGGGGGCTGTGTGGCTTTTCATCACAGCCCTGCAGTGCTGCCCGTGGAGGAGACCTGTCCTCACTGGGCCAGGCTGCCAGAGCCCTGGTGCTTTCCCCACCTCCATCACGCTGTCTTCTCTCCACTTACACCATTAGCATGGGCTCAGAGGGGACAAGCACTTCGCAGATGTGTTTTTCCCAGCTCCGTCCTGCTGTCCTTCTCTTCTTGGCCAGAATGAAGCTGAATTCCCATCTTCTTCCCATCAGATTGGTTTATCTTGCAAAGGGCTCAGCCCTTCTCACCCTTTCTGAGGACCTGGGGGCCGGGGGTGTTCAGCAGGGCCAGCCCCACCCGGGCCCCAACCTCCTGAAACCCCAGCATAGACCAGGTGGGTGTAAGAGAAGCTCTGCCGGTGCCTCTAACCCCAGTAGGCATTTAGTGGCATTTATACCAGGGCTAATTACGTCCTAACATTTTCCCTCCGTATTTTGGTATTTATTTTGGAAAAGCTCCCCCCCAGAGTCATTTTCTTTTTCAGCTTTAAAACAACAACAATAACACCAGCGCACTGGCTTTTCCCTTGGCAGTTTCCCTCGTTATTATAGCTCTGACATGCTGCTCCTGTACAGTCAGCAGAGGAGTTCAATCAGGCTGATGAGTAAAAGTGCATAATTTTATGGCTGCATATCAACTGCCTGTTATTAAACTAATCAATCAGCTTCAGTGCAGCTACCGGTACAGCACGGGAGATGGCAAGGCGAAGGAACTGCTATGCTACGCTGTTATTTTTTCCAAAAGGAAAAAAAAAAAAAAGAAAAGAAAAAAGAAAATCTGATCTGGCCAACTATATTCTTCAGCTTGCCCTTCTTTGCAGGAAGAAAGGGCTTGCATGAGTTATGGAGCAGGTGGCCTGCAGCGAGGTAGCTGCCCTTCTGCTCGCCTACGGCGCGAAGCAGTAACGCTCAGCAACTGCCGTGCTCCAAAGCCCAGGAAAGTCGTCAGTCGCTCCCTTATCACACCCGCTGGTCCCTGCGCTGGGGCCTCCTCTCAGCGGCCTCTCACAGTGACCTGCTACAGGTGCCCCAGACCTCCTCCAGCAAAGCATTCAGGCATATGTTATGTTCCTCGCATGGTTAATCCTGTTGAAGTCAGTAAGAGCATCACCTGTACCCATTTTTGCTACGCAGGGCCCAGTTTTGGCCTTATGGCCAGCAGCAGGCTGGGGAGCTGGTTTCCAGTGGCCTTATCCCCAGCAGCCATCTCCCTGACGGACCTGGTGAGAGCTATGGGGTGGCAGAAGAAAGGAAAAGATGCACAAACTTCCCTTCCAGAAAGCAAGCAGACTCAGCAGACTCCTTCATATATTCACTGCCTGGAAACACGGAGTGACTTCACCGTCCTGTCTGGGGCACAGCGCGTGGGCCAAGGTCTGCTTCCGAAAGGCTGCTGAGGGCACTGAGGGACAGCCTGTTCCCCACGCCCCAAAAGGTCGGACCTGGTGATCCTAGAGGTCTTTTCTAGCCTAAATGATTCTATGATTCTGTGATTCTAAGCAAGGGGCTACTTCACGCAGGGGGAAACCTGGGCTACACAACAGGCATGGCTTTGAACCTCGGAGCCAGACAGCGGGATCTTCTGTGCTAATGAACGTGAGCAGTGGGATGGAAGGAAGGAAGGGAGGGAGGGAGGGAGGAAGGAAAGGAGGGAAGAAGGCAGGGAGGGAGGGAAGAAAGGAGGAAGGAAGGCAGGCAGGCCAAGGACAGACAGACCACTTGCCGCTTGGTCCATGCCCCCCTGCAGCTGGCACACCTTGTGCTTCCCTCTCTCAGCCACGTTCCCTTCATCTCCTTTAGATAAATTGAAAAAGTCAAATGGAGCAAAACAGAGCCTGCAAAGCTCTCTGTGCTGTATATCCTCTGAGTGCTGCAAGGCTTTAGCCTGGGCATGCTTCCTCAGACCCACTGAGGAAAGAAAGGTTGTCCCCAGCCCGCATGAGCATCCTTCCCCAGTCAGCTGCACTCACTTATACAGATTAAATTGCACTGGCTTCTTCTCGGCTTATTATTTATCACTTGTTTTACTGTCGCATCCACAGGTGCAGACTGCACCGGACGCTATGCAAGCGTACAAATAAATATGGTCCCTGTGCTGGAGCTCGCCGCACAGGCAGACCGAGAGTCGCTCGGTGCGGATCCGGCCCCAGGGGCTCTCCCCGGGCAGGGAAGGCAGCCCCGCGAGCCCCCATGCCGTCCAGGGCTTGGCAGCAGGGGCTGCGGGCTGACAGCTGCCGTCCTCCCCAGCCCATTTCCTCCGGCCGCTGCCAAGCCGTTCGCGGAGCGCTTCTCGAAATGAATTTTCTGGAAAACAAATTAAAGGAGGGGTTACATCACGCAGCAGACAGCCCAACCGGCGCTGCGCTGTGCTGACAAACCCTGCCTGTATTTTGGGCTCTGCACCGCATTGCTCGCAGCTGCTGCTGCTGTGCTGGAATTTGCAGCTCGCCATCTAAATATACTGTAACAATAAACTGATCAAAGCTGCTAAATATTATTGTCTGCTCTCCGATGGGCGGCGCGGCGTATGGGCTCGCAGAAAACCTGTGGTTACTTCATTTTTCCCCTGTGCAAAACCACAGACAAACAAAATCAGGAGGGGGCGGGGGGTGGAAAAAAGCAAAGGAGACTTTCAGTGGGTGTGAAGGCAGCACAGCCGAGGTCTCGGAAGTCAGGAAATTCCAGTCCCTGCAGCCTGCTGGTTGGAGCACGCAGGAGGGGACAGGACAGGCTGCCTGCTGGGGACATTCCTGCCTTATGGTGGGACCTAAATGATCTGGGGTCCCCCCCCCCGAGTGCTGCCACATACTCCCGCGCAGCCTTGGGCATGCACCCTCAGGTCATTTTGGTATCAACCATCATCACCCATCAAGCGTGCCCATCCATCAGCATCCAAACTGAGCTTCTTTAGGAAACCCAGAGCCCCCCAAACCCTTCCCCTGTGCAGACGGTAATAAATAAAACAAGCCAGGTTGAGCTCACTGTGCCAGCCGATGCAGCACGGCTCCCTCCATGCGAGGGCATGGCAGAGGCAGGACTGACACCACGGTGGGGGCAGAGCCTCAGGTCTAGCAGCGTGTGGATGGCCCATGCTGGCCCACACCTTCACTCGTGCAGAACCTTCAGCCCTCGATGCTCCCCCATAAATCTTCATTCAGGTGAGCTCATCAGCGCTGCCATGGAGAACAAGCACTGCTGTAAATGAGTCGTCATGAGTAACCAAGCTGGCTATTTTGAAAAGCTCTTTATCCTCTGCACAAGGGATTCAAAGAAGGGTTTTAAACAGAGGACTACTGCTTTTAAGTGTTTGGTTCGGTCTCCAGTCAAGAGATGCTCTGTGGTGTCCGACCCCAGTGACAGCCGGGTCCCCTGCCATGCGCTGCTAGGGCGACAATCAGGGAAGAGGGAGGATGGTGTTGCAGTTCCAACATCAGCTCTTGATCTTGCATCCCCCTGCCCTCAGCTGTCTGTGGGATGTTGGGCGAGTCGCCTGATCCGCCCTAGGTTCTTGAACTGCAAAATGGGAAAAAGAGCAATTGGCACACGTATTATGATTTCACGTCCATTAAAAGATGATGATCTTCTCATGTACCATGGGGAAGAAGCTCTATAAATGGCTGAAACTGAGGAATACAAATAACTTTCTCATGAATAAAACCCTAAATCCCAACACCTACTTGTGCATTTAACAAGGCTCTGGTGAGTGGTTTCTGGTTGCCTGTTTCCTTTCAAGCTGGGTATACACTGCTTATTATTTATATGGACAATTTCTTACCCTTTTTTCCTCATTTGTCCTTTTCACAGCCTGGTAGATCCCAACCAGGAATTAAGGATACAAATGCAAAACCTCCCCTTGTCCTTTAATTGCCTCCAGCTCTTCAGCCTGCCTTTGAGTCCAGCCTGGGGAAAATCAACAAAAGGTCTGCAAACTGAGAAAAGGAGAAAAATGAAAAAGCAAATGGAGAAAGTGCTTGCCATGCTATAGTTAAGTCTGTAGCAAAATATTTCCTTTGCTACCTATTTATTGGTATTCTGCTAAACCGGGGAAAAGGTTATAAAAACAGTAACTGGACCATGGGAAAATTTATTTTCGCTGAGAGTAAGGGATTTTTGCAGAGCCACCTCCAGTAGCTTTATGCACTTTTTCTGTTTTGAGGAATATTTTCATATTCTCATTTTCAATGCAGGAAGATTGCTGCATTGGGCCACGCAGTGCATTTCTGGTCTATGCAGAGCAGAGACGTGCAGGGCACATTCTCAGTGTCATCCTCCTTCACTTCACCTGCCTTCGAACACAAACCTCTGCATTTGCATCCAGCAATTTGACCTAAAGAAGTCACCTTTAGAAAACAGAAGACCCAACTGGTGCTAGTGAAAGGAGCAGAAGCATGGGTGGTGAAATGTAAGCTGAGAGAAAGTGGGAGGAAGAAAAATGTGAAGAGCAAATAGCTGGAGAATGATCCAATAACCACAAAGCAGCAGCCCCTTATTTGCAAATGGCAAGAAAATGAAGAGCTGGTAAAATTTGCAGATGGCATGAAAATGAGACTGATGTTAGGTAGCAATGGATGCTGGCTGGTTGTGTAGGCAGGTGCTGCTGGCTGAAGAGGGAACGCCTGAAGAACTTAGTTCAATACGGCCACAGGAAAAGTCAGATGTTTTGGAGCAGGGGATGTGGGTCACACCTAGGAGACGGGGGGATACATCTCAGAAAGCAGTGACTCAGAGCAGGATTGAACACCCCTGGGGTAGACGATCACTAGAGTATGAATTCCCAGCAATGCCTTAGCCAAGAAGGTTGGAGTAATCCTTGGCTACACTGCTGGCAAATATGAAGTGGGAGTGCTGAAGTGATATTATCTCTGTAAACAGCATTAGTGAGACCATTTCTGAAAAGTTATGTCTGGTTCTGATGTTCACATGTCCAAAAAAAGATCTTAAGAAAACAGGAGAGATTTGCAGAAGTCCTGCCAGAACGATTTCAGGCACTGAAAACCTGCTTTAGAGTGAAAAAAAAAAAAAAACATATCCAAGAAAAAATGAAGAAGTGACTTTGCTCCAGGTTACCAACAACTGCCCAGGTATAAATGCTGGAAACTACATCAAGAAAAGGTGTAATGAGGTGCAGCCCAAGAAATTCAGATTAAATCCAGGTGAGAGATCTGGACGAGTGAGAATACTTAATCACTGGAACAAGTTTATTGAGGGAGAGGGTAGGTTCTCTGATCAGTTGCAGCCTTTAAAACAATACTGGACATCTTTTTAAACTCAAACAGAAGTTAAGAACTTCAAACAGTGGTTACCAGATGGTAATGGAGGCTCTCACGACTCATGTAAAGGATCATAATAATCACTTCTAGTTGCTCCCACAAGGGTAGTTCTTGGTGTAAGCTGGATCAATTGCTAATTCACAAGAAAAATATATGCATTTCACTCAGAGGGCGTTAAACTCCCTGTTTCCAGTCCTCAGTCACTGTTAGGTGCTTTGCACCCATCCAAAGGCCCTTCAGAGAAGCGAGGAAGGACCTGCGCTCCGTGTCCTGGCCCACATCAGAGCCAGTCGTGCTGACGTCAGGTTTCCCCCACGAAGCCCAGATGACCACCCATCATCCAACACGGCTAAAGTTTAGTGGGTTTTTGGTGCCAACTGCTCATCACAGTGGCTAAGAACACATCTGATTGCCTTTGACTCAGCAGTTTGCTGACTCCATGTTTAGAGAAGTGAATAGGACTGGCTTTTGGCACAAAAGCTTGAGGCTGTGCTGTTGGTATCATCCAGAGATGTGGACGGAACTACTGCTGATGCTATGGGTCATTGTTCTTGGGAGGTGTGCTGGGACCGGGTAAATCGCAGCACTCAAAGTCAGTTTGTGTGTTGAACAGAAGGCTGACTGAGGGATCCTTTTCTTAAGTCACTCAGCCAAAAACGTAGCAACCAAGGTAATTGGGCACGAAAGCTCTTTTTTTTTTTTTTTTTTTTTTTTTTTTTGTTACTAGTGGAGAAGGCTAACATCTGTGGACCACTACATTTTTCTCAAAGGACATACTAAGANAACTGTTAAAAAACATGGAGTTAAACAGATGGATCTAAAGCTTGTTGACATTGATGGGGATGTTTCCAAGTGACTTCAGTGCAGTGGGGTTTTGGCTCAGGTACATGTGCGCTTGGATATCAGTAGGCTGATCTCAACAGCAAATAAAATGGCCCCTGGATGTCACTGCTGTGCTACAGTAGAGCAGCAGAAGAGACATTCTATGGGACGTAAAGAAGATGGAGTTAAGACCCAGAGAGAAGGCCTGGATAACTTGAAGCATTGGCTCAGGCCTTTGGTCTGCCTCCAGCACAGATTGCAAATGACTGCAAGTTATCATCTGACAGATGCTCCGTAATGGCTCCAGTCCATTTCCTACTGCACAAGTGTATACATCACAACCCATGCTGCCGTCAAGCCTGCATGGTCAAACTGGCCTTCGCTGTTGATTTTTTGCAGTTTCTCCTCCTTCTTTTTTCAACCTCCAGGAAAAAAAAAAAAAATCCACTATCCGCCATAAATTTAACTGATTTCAGGATAAACTCTGAGCCTTATGGTTGCACAGAAAATGTCAGAAAATAATTCATTGATGTCTCCTTCAGCTTACAAGTTTTAGTCTGAGCAGTGCTGCTAATTTTGGGTTGATAACAATGAAACCTAATGATGACATTTAAACATATTATTTCTATCAACACTTTGCCTGGGGTTCAATTTGGTGGAAAATATTCAGATGAGTTGCTTGATCCTGGGAGGGCATAGGTCTTGATAATTTGGGATGGAGAAGAGATAAGAACCCAAATTTCTCACACTACTCCCGCAATAATTCACATGAAGGAAATCTGTGTAGTCAGCACAAGAACTTGTGGGACGTGTATATTGTCAGGATGGGATACAATAATTTGAATTTTATCTCAGAATAAGCAAAATGACGGAGAGTGGGCTGATTGCATCACTCATCTTCATGTTTGCTGCACTAAAAACCTTTAATTCAGCTCTGAAATTTCTGCTGAATTCTTGTCCACTGCACTAAAGTAAAATAGTCTTGCCTCAAACAATTTTGCAAACAAGTCTGCAGAAATTTCTATTCAGCTGACCATTGTCACTTATTTGAGCAGCTCAGTACAGAATTAAAAAAGCCCTGGAGCCTGGAATAGCCTTTTATCTTGAAAAGTGACTCTTCCAGGTAAGAAACAGAGGCAAAGCAGTGGGAGATGTGGGATTTCTCTCACCTGACTTCATATACCCACAATGCAGACACTTCCAGCAGAACCAGTCACCCCAGGCTGCCTTTGTAGTCAGCAGAAACAGGCAGTTTTACGGCATGATTCATCTGCCCTATTTTCAACATTTGTGCTGGGATGTGATGGATTACACCCAGGACACCAGAGCCTGCGCATCCAAAGGCTTCAGCCAGCAGCCCCAAATATGCTGTACTTGGAGGTGTCCTGGATCCCCCCCTCCTACAGCTTCTGATCCTGTGTGGCTCCTCACCAGACCCACCATCGTGTCGTCCTTGCTCAGGGGGATGTCTCCAGTTCCCCAGGTGGTCTGAGAGGGAGTGAGATGCCTGCAAGCCTGCATGGCTTCTCCTTTGGGCCTTACTGAAGTTCTGACCCCTAAAATCTCTGAGCTTTACCACCTGATATTGGTTATGATTTCTCCAAGGTGGTCAAGGTTCAGCTTGGGTTTGACAGAGGGGAGTATTTGGCTGCCTGTCCCCACTGTGTCTGAACTCTCTTTAGGCCAAGGGGAGGCTGTTGCTTAAATGCTTTGATGCTTTATTCTGTATTGGAGAAAGTTCAGGAATATCCTCACCACTTTCAGGTTGACACTCAAACCAGATCATGTGGCGGAAGGAGAGGAAGATGCCTCACTTTGTGGAAGAAGAAGTATCTGTAACATGACTGTTTGGCTCTAAATGGGCCATGGAGCCAAACTCAGCAATGTGAAGTTCTGTGGGAATTAACAATTACACATCCAGCCCAGTCTATTCTATGGGTTTTACTAGCCCAGCAGGTACATTTTTCAGGCTCAAGTACATACCCCCTAAGGAATCTGGAGCATGCCCTGGCCCATCTCTTATGGGTTTTTAGTCACCCCCTCATGTACATTCCTGCCCCTGGTTCTTTGGCTTTCCAAATACATTGAAACTCAGACCAAAAAATAATAATAATAATAAAAGAAACCCCACACTACCACACACACTATTTCTGAGCCTTCCTGCCCCAAACGCAGAGGGCTTGCCTCACAGCGCTCCCTGGACTGTCACCACTGGCAGGAACGGCTTTGCATGTGGTATGTCCTACTCTGGAACACCTTCATCTACTCTTTTTGCAGATCATCTCCTGAGGGATCTGCCATGACTCAGGTCTTCTCCTCCAGCAGCGAGTTCATTGGTGCTTCTCATGTCCTGTCCCACCAGTGTCAGCTCCTCGTACAGCTCAGACACTTCTGAAAACCCTATGATGCATCCTACACCCTGAGGTGGGCTTGTCCATTGGTTTGCTGATGCCAAAACTTCACCTTCCACCAGCTGAGGATGGAGCACACACACAGAGGAAGATGCAGAAGTAGGACAGGAGCTTTCTAAATGGCTGGCTTGCCCTGTGACAGGACTGTAATTAGGGTGCAGTTGCATTGCAGCTGCTGTCCAAACAGCCCACCATCCAGAGGAGGCTGTATGCACGATGCAAGTGTGTTAGGAGTGCCACAGGTCTGTGGCTAACCAGGTGTCAAAGGAGACAACCACAGTCAAATGCAACAGAGTATACTAAATTAAAACTACTGCTGCCCAAAAATAAAAATATTGGTGCTCAAAAAGCCATCCGCCTTTTCCCCTTACAAAAGCAATCAGTAACAGAGCGAGTGCACGCCCTGGCCTTCAGCCCAGCCTGCTAACAAAGCACGAATGCAGCATTTCATCTAAAGAAGAGGCTAAGCAGTGGTCAATGATCCACAGCAGCTGGAGAATGGCCAACAGAAGGTCGGCTTCCCCTGGGGGGGCATTCTCTGCAAGAAAGTGCTTCTCCAGGGGAGGCAGGGCCATCCATCACTGCAGGGCTTGGACCTGCAACACCCCCACACCTCTGCTGTGCACATTAATAGCAATGTCCCTACCCTGGGGGTAAGACAGAGGAGCTAAATAATTAACTTCTGCAGTGAGCCGGACAGTGGCAATGACAAAGATCCCCTTAACCAAGCCCTTTTAGCCTGCATCTTGTCTCTCCGGGAGGACTTCAGGTTTTGCTTCCTGTAAACTATAAACAAGGAGATGTCATCCAAGCACCTGCAGCAATGTTCCTAGGCTACACAGGGCCGATGATCAGTCACCTCGTGCCCTGCACATGTCCTCCTCCACCAGTGCTTTAACCACAGCAATTATTTTTGTGACACAGGCACGTGTTGAGCTGGCACCAAACTACGACCCCGAGTTGAGTGAGCTCCAGAGCCATCAACAACCTCTGGAGCCACGCAGCCTCACTGCTGGCTGCCTTTCACGATTCCTTAAATTGTCAGCTAACAAGATGACAGGGACAGCATCAGTTTAATGATGCTTTCATCATTAGCAAGAACCAATTAGCAGGAAAGCCTAAAGAATCCTCAAATGTAAGCTTGCTAATTTAAATACAGATAATTCAGGGCACCAGCTGAGTACTTAAACAAAGATTTCAAAGGCTTTTGTCTGTGTCGATAGTATGGACGCAAGCCTGATCGATCTCCATGAACTGCAATGGATTGGACTCTTCGGGGTGTTTGTGAGAAATTTAACACAAATTTGTCTGCAGCAGCAAATCCTTCAAAAAAGCTCCAGTTAAGAAACAGTCAGACCTTCACAACCACTTAGTAGATTACCACGCAAGAGGCAGGGGAAAAAAAAAAAAAAAAAAAAAAAAAAAAAAAAAAAAAAAAAAAAAAAAAAAGCAGAGACAGAGAGAAACCTAAGCACAGCTTTAAAATTTATTATCTTTTTTACCCTGAAACAGTATTTCTTTTTCCTCTTATGCATGTGACTAGGTTATTTTACCAACCAATTCCAGCATCTCGAAAGCACTCAGTGTCACAAGGCAACGGGTCTTGGAGTCCAGGCTGTCAGCTGAACTCTGGAAGTTAATGGGCTTGCGTTGGCGGGAAACATTCCTGGAGAAAACATCTCGATAAAAGAAAAAACATCCAAAGAGTGACAAATGGCCATATGAGGCCAGAGGAAGAGGGAGAGAGGGAGCAAGAACAAGACAGTGGAAAGGAAATAGCACTACGAGGAAAAGAAAGGCACATAAAATATATATCTATTTTATACATACATATATATGTCTAATAGAAAGCACGCAACAAAAACAGTCACCCAGGCATGAGGGATGCAGAAGCAGCTGTTGTTTTAGACAGATTTATCGCAGAGTGGAGTTGGGCAGCTTGAAACTTGCAGGAGAAAAAAGAGAGAAGAAGAAGTTGATTTGATGAAATAATTATGAGCAGGAGAATGTGATGGAGAAGGGAAGAGAAGGCTTTACAGCTGGCATGCAAATGAAAAGGCTGAGCAAAGCCTCTCGAAACCGACAGAGATTTTATCTCCTGTTTTTTCAGCTCTTCATATGTCTCTCATGGCCTGAGCGCTGCAAAGGGCTTTGTCCCCACGTCTCTTTTGCTCAGATCAGCAGGCTTGTTCCACCAAAGTGCTCTGAGCCTCAGGAGGACAGCAGCTGTATCAGACAGTGCATGTTATAGATCCAGTGGCTATTTTGGGTAAGACGAAGCTCTTTTGTCTCTATGCTTATCCCAATCTGCTTTCCAGAGCTGCCCTGGATGCCATACACTCCCTCCCCTCTCAAGTGGTCCTGCTGCTGCCCCACTGAGGCTGCATGTGTACTGAGGAGCTCCCCAAGTCCCTCCGGGAGATCGCAGGAGTGTGAGGGTGCAGCTCTTGAGCTGTGGGATGAGAGCATTTGGGATGAAACATACGTTGTCCACAGGAGACGGTCATCATTTGGCTCATGGAGCCCCATCAGAGCCACTGCTGAGTTCTTGGTTTCCCTTCTCACATCAGACCATTCAGGAAAGTCAGGGCATCCTTTACTGTTCACACCCAGTGCACTACTTAACAAAGAGGTAAGATCCAGAGATCCCTTAGGTGTTTATACCCAGCCTTGAGAGGCTGTATGAGCACCACAAGACACAGCATAGGGGATTGCTCCTGTTAGCTGCATGCAGCACATCAAAAACAGGTTGACCTTGATGTAGGAGCATGCTTGGGTGCCTAAACACAAGCAGATAACACTTTGGGGAAGCCCCAAAGCATTCAAGACAGGAGAACTGGCAGGTCAGGTGTAGGAGCTACAGGAGACTGGTGCCCTCCTGGCCCAGCTGGAGGCCAGATGGGACACCCTGGGACACTTCAAAGGGCATCTAGGGGTGGGTTATGCATGACCCTATCTCACATACATGCATATTCGTCATAGACACCCACAGCTAGATGACAAGCCAACCAGCTGAATCCCACCTCACATCTCCTGACTGTTAGAGCACTCCACAGAGAGCTTAAAAATTAACTTCCCTCAGCAGTTTTCCTGACCTTGAACAGACAAAAATCAAGGGCCAATCCTCAGTCCCACTCCACCTCCTTCTGCAAAAAAAGGCTGGGATTTTAAAAAAGTACTTGTGACTTCTTATTAGCATCTATGCTTGCATATCTGGAAGTCACATTTACAGTCTTTTAGCTGGAAATGGAAAACTATGATTCCCAGATCCTCATAGGACTCCTATGACTGGAGATTTATAAAAACTTTTGAGAAAAAAAAATGTAATCTTCTTGCAAGTCAAAGGTGAAATTCCCATTGATTGCCAGGGGACCATCACTGACTTCTCACCACCACAGTAGTGTGAGACTCCAGACAAAACCATAGGGCAAAGTTGCAGCATCTTACCTCACCTCGCCCCAGAGCTGGGCTGAAAAAGCTCTCTCTTTAGGAACCTTAGAGATCAAGAAAACTCCTTCTAATCTCTTTCCAGAGGAAGTCTCCTTCATTTAGTTTTCACTGACTTCACTGGTACTTTGCTGGTCCTGTTGGCAGCTCAGGCTGAGGAGTCTCTGGGTTGGATTTATTCTGTGCAATCACATGGGTCTGTAAAAAGTGCTGTCAGACTTGTGGGGGACCAACTGAGTTCTCCCCCAAAGTGAGGGTCTCTCGTTTTCTCTAGAGATATGTGGATTCTTGCACGTTTGGAAAGCTTTTTGTTGGTCAGAGGAGCAGTAAATAAGGTTTTACTGACAACACCAGCTCTGTGAGCAATGATGTATTATCAGTGAAATAAGCTACTATTTTGTAAAGAAATGCTTCAAAGAGTGACCATTTGCAGCTGATCACCAGTCACGGGTAATGTCTTTGAAAACGACGGTTAAGTAAAAGAGATTAACAGCATATTAATTGTCAATATTTTTATATGCACCTGATTTTTAAAACGTTTGCTATTCTTACTAAAATTTAACTTTCTGCTTTTAAATAGCTGTACAGTCGTGTTGGTCTGAAAGCAGAATGCTGATGCTGAAATTTATTATCCTGGCATCTGATTTATTGGTAGAGGTGCTCAAACATGGAAACCAGGGCTTTGATCTTTTCATGAGAAATAGTTTTCCCATCTGTAATCCAGGGGCATTTCTATCAGCTACTTTATAACTATGTAATAGCTGTAAAATATGAAATGAGCCCGAATAACTATTAAGGAGGTGGGATTTTCCTCTAATCAATTAACTTTTGAAAGCTCTCATCCTCCAGCAGCTCTTTTAGCATTAGTCCACAAATGGGATTGCTCATGCAAAAAGAGAACATACCTTTTTTTTTTTAAAGCCTTGATGTCATGATGGATCTTCCTTTTCAATTAATTTGAAAAAAAAACCCATATATTTATGTATATGTGTTCAGCACCACCAGGACTAAGGATATTCCATCATTTTTTTCCTCTCATGAGCTATGTCTAATAAAGTCAAAGCAAGTATGCTCTTAGGGCAAATCACCTGACGCAAGTGGAACCAAAGCCTTTGATCCATGAACCTTCTGCCCCGCAAGAATGGCTTCCCCCAGCTTGCTTACTCTACCGAAATGGGAGCCACAAAGGGATGCAGCTGCCATCTCCACATCCATCTCAGGGGTAAACATGAAAGATCAAACAGAGCCAAATTAAGGGCAAATGAACTGAAAGTGTCAATGAAAGCGAGTGGTTCCAAGAAGGCTTCTGACTACCAGATCAGGGGTGTTACGAGACAGCCTCCTGGGAAAGGAGAAGGAGCCAAAACACCTGTACTGTTTTAACACAGAGCCTGGATGTCCCTGCAAGTCCCTCCCAGCTCCCCAGCCCTCTGTTCATCCCTCACCGGCTGCTCCAGAGGGTGGTGAATGCAACACAGCACCATGGGTCAGTGTCACTGTCCCCTGCTCCTGCCCTTGGGAGGGAGCCATCACCCCGACTGGCACCTGGGAGCAGAGCTGTCCTTGCAGTGTCCGAGCACTGAACGGTTTGGAGCAGGAGGAAGCATGGGTGAGGAATTTTTCTCGCCAGCACTTTGTCTTGCCAGTTGGCCCTGTCTTCTCCTCTCCTGTCCTCACTGCTTCCTGCACGGAGCAATGGCCTTGGCCGCTGAATAATGGAAGAGGGAGGAAACCTCAGAGGAATCAAAGAGAGCAGGCTAATGAGATTAGAAAGGACAGCACAAGTCATTGAGAGCCTTAACGTCTGCCCTGGGGGGGCTCTGCACGGTGCTGGGGGGATGGATGGATGGATGGATGGATGGATGGATGGATGGATGGATGGATGGATGGGCAGGAATGGCTGCTGGAGCATGGCTGGACAAGGAAGAACCTATTCAGGTGCCCAAAATACCAGGAAAGTCTCCCATTGGCACCCCACATTTCTTCCCTCCCAGAAGCCTCAGGACTTCTTCCCCAGTCCCATGCTGCCCTTCCGTTCAAAGAAGCCCGTCACATCAACTGTGTTGCCTTCAAGCTGAAAGTGCTTGTGGAAGCGATCTGAGATGCTCTTCGAACAGTCGGCAGGATTTTTCGTTGCAGATTCCCAGCTGCGTTTTCCTGCTAGCCTTGCATTCCTGAGGACGCAAAGTGAGACGGGAATGTATGTACAGAGAACGTGTTACCCATTGCACTGGCTACTCCCACAGCCAGGAAAATATTTCCTGTGAGTTTCCTCCCTTTGCAAAAGCCAAAAATCAGACCAGTTTTTCCCCCTGAATTTTCCAAACACTCTCTGGATTGTTCCTGACTCTGTAGAAAGCTCACGTTTCATCCCACGGCTCACAAAGAGTCTGGCATGGAAATGCATCATGATAACATTGCCATCATAATCTCTACTGCAATTACCACTGCTTAATTCTTATTGGTGTTATTGCAGTTCTTTCTCATAGACCTCAACTCAGACAGCAGCTGCTGGCATTAGCAGACATACAGACTAAATATAAACGGCAGGTAACCGAGTTAAAAGTCCCTGGCAGAACTCACTGCTCCTTTATTTGGGGCAAGAAACCAGCATGTTTTTCTAGGTTCTTGCAGTATCCAACACAAGGTGCACAGCAATGGATAATGGTGTTTTTTCAGCTTTTGTTTCAAGTTTCTCTAACCTCTGTTGAGGGGAGCACAGGAGAAAACGTTTGTGTGGGCATGGCAGGAGTGGGGGCAAAGCGAGCCAGCCCCAAGCAGCATAACAGGAGAAATTGTAGCCCTCAAAGATAAACCCAATGTTGATCTGTCCAACTCCTCAGCCACGTTAATACCTTCTCCCAGCACACGCTCTGCCCAAACCTGAAGCCCTCACAAGTCCGTGGTCCTTCACAGCTCTTGGTGACACCAAGGCAAAGAAGGCAAAGAAAGGCTGGATGTGCTGTTGGGAAGGTTTCCCTGGGAGGCTGTCCCACTGCCGCTGGGCTGACACAGCCGCCTTGGGGACACCGGGACACCACCGGCTCCCACGACTGTCCCAGAGCACGTTCGTAATCACCATGGTGCCAGCGCAGTTATTACCTCTTAAAACACAGTCCGTTGTTAATTACTGCTCATTAGCAACAATATTATCATGACTATTATTTTATGAACATATATGATTAATTCTTCATTTTCTTAATTAAATACTTAATGATATTAATGAATTAAATTGGGCCATTGATTCTCAAGCACTTATAGCTTATATAAAGCTCTCCCTGCCCTGAAAGTAGTCCTCACCCCCACCAAGGCCCGTCCATTTGCTTCTGGCCTGATCCTGCCCCTTGCTTTGTGCCAGCCCAGGCCTTTATGTAGCCACATCAGGAACAGAATCAGAGAAATTTTTGTAGTGGTTTCACCCAGCTGGGCAGCTAAACTCCACCACTCTGCTCTCTCACTCCCCCTCCTCAAAGAAACAGGGGGAGAAATACAATCAAAAAGGGCTCAAGTGTTGAGATGATGACAGGGAGATCCCTCACCACTTACCGGTGGGCAAAACAGGCTCAGCAAAAGGGAGATTAATTTAATTTATTGCCTATTGCTAACAGACTAGAGCAGTGAGGACCAAAAGCAAACTACAAACACCTTCCCTCATCCACCCCCTTCTCCCTCCTCCCCCCGAGCAGCGCAGGGGAGCGGGGAATGGGGGCTGCGGTCAGTCCGTAACGCTGCGTCTCTGCCGCTCCTTCGTGGTCACTGCCTGCCCCTGCTCCAGCGTGGGGTCCCTCCCACAGGATGCCGTCCTTCCCGCACTGATCCTGCGTGGGCTTCCCACAGGCTGCAGCTCTTCAAGAGCTGCTCCAACATGTGTCCACACCACGGGGTCCATCCTTCAGGAGCGAACTGCTCCAGCACGGGTCCCACACGGGCAGCAGCTCCCACCAGACCTCTTGTTCCACCGCAGGCTCCTCTCCA
This sequence comes from Chauna torquata, assembly GCA_013399475.1. Classification (NCBI taxonomy): domain Eukaryota; kingdom Metazoa; phylum Chordata; class Aves; order Anseriformes; family Anhimidae; genus Chauna; species Chauna torquata. The sequence goes on from VXAL01007865.1 coordinate 42,330, forward strand.
TGGGCTGCAGCTCCAGCCCGGAGCCTGCTCCTGGGGGCTCTCCATGGGCTGCAGCCTCCTTCAGGCCACAGCCACCTGCTCCTCCGTGGGCTCCTCCACGGGCTGCACATGGGGATCTGCTCCATGTGGTGCCCCACGGGCTGCAGGGGGACAGCCTGCTCCTCCGTGGGCCTCTCCACGGGGTGCAGGGGAACTTCTGCTCCGTGCCTGGAGCACCTCCTGCCCTCCTTCTGCACTGACCCTGATGTCTGCAGGGCTGCTTCTCTCCCATTCCTCACTCCTCTCTCCCAGCTGCTGTTGCCCAGCAGTTTTTTCCCTTTCTTAACTCTGCTCTCCCAGAGGCACAACCAGTGTTGCTCACAGCTCAGCTCTGGCCAGCAGTGGGTCCCTTTTGGAGCCGGCTGGAGCTGGCTCTTCTCTGACATGGGGCAGCTGCTGGGCTCTGCTCACAGAAGCCACCCCTGCAGCCCCCTGCTTCCAAAACCTTTCCCTGTAAGCCCTGTACAATGATTTGTGTTAAAACCAGTATGCTTAAGCTGGCCGCAACGTCATCCCATCACTGAGTCCTCTGTCTTGACGTGCAAAGTCAAACAAACAGAAGAAAAGATGAGATGATGCACCATGGGACAGATGTGTTTGGGTGCACAGCTAGAGCCACCGCAGCATCCCCCAGCCTGCACGCATCTGACGGGAACTGGGCACCCTCAGGCTCCAGCACAGCCAGCGGCACTTCCACAAGGTTACGGCTGATACAGGAAATCACTCCGTTGTCAGACTGACCAAGTGGCCCGTAACGTCCGTGTTTTTGCCCTGCACTTGGGTAAGCCAGGACATGTTGTGTTAATAAATTGGGTAGGGAATCCAAAGGAACCAGGAGTCACCAAACTGAAGAGAGGAGAGCCAAATCTTGCTGACTTCATCTGCTGCTGCTGTGCTAATCCTCTCCCTATATTTAGGGGCTCAATTCTGCTGCTTAAGCATAAGGGTGCACTTGAGATGCCACCAGGGATCTGCAACATCCATGTCAGTGTGATGCAGGAGCTACAGGAGATCTCCAGCATGCTGGAGTTGGAGGTGGGAGGTCGAGAGAGACACTCCAGGGCATCTGAGCAAGGAGAGATAAGTGTTTGTGTGTATGGGCACCTGTGTCCCACCCATGATGTCCAAATCTGGAGGTGAAACCTGGTGACTTGAAGGTGCCAAAGAGACTAGAAACAGGTGGGAATGAATCCAGCCTTGTTATCACCCTTTCCTGCCCTCTCTCTGCACACTGCACAGGAACTTCGTTCACCTAGGACAAAAGGCAATCCTTCAGCACCTGCTGAAGAGCCAGAGCTGACTCCATGACTCACCTGTGTACCTCTTCAGCACCAGATTTCCATGCTCCCAGCACAAATCTGGGCATCACACCATCCATACTCGCGTGCCTGAGCTGCCTCCTGGGTCCCTGCCTTCCTGAGTTGTTCAGTACTGATTCCTGCAGTGCTTGATTTCTGGGTGGTGGTGTACGAAACGCCATGCCGAGCCATGGTGGCCCACAGGGCAGACATGGCTGAAAACAGTAGGGTTTTTAAAGACAGTGGTGTGAAAGGAAGTGACCTGCTTGCTGCCCTGTGCTGATGGATTTAACTCTCCAGCCTATGCGATCAAGTGGCTGTTGACAACTGAGGCTCAGGCTCACACATCCGCACATGCAATAAAAGCCCTTAATATCTTTGCATCTGCAGCTTGCTCTGCCTCTCTCAGATGTCACTGTTTCTCTATCATGCAGTGAATGCAAAAAGTTGACACAGCTTGGAAATAATGCTCAGCTATTTCACGGGAGAGAAACTCCTGGAGGGCTATTGAATGCAGAAAGAGCACTTCTGGCAGTCTGAGAGACAAAATGAGACTGGGAACCGGTATCCAGACAATACCACTGTTTGCCCTCTTCTTATACTCTTCTCCAGATTCTTGATCCCTTGATCTCAGTCCCTTGACTCTTGACCCCTTGCTGGAGGCAGGACCTGATGTAGATGGGCCATGAGACTGATGTGTGTGGATGTTCTTCGTTCTCCACTGACTGCAGTAGGTGTCATTTTGTGAAGCATTTCAGCTTGTGCCAAACCATCTGATTCCTTTGAAGTTAAGCTGACTTCAAGGCGCCAGAAGCCACCTCGAGGCATGACTGATCTTCTCTTTCGTGTATCATGGACTGCACAAACTGCAGTGTGGTGGGGACTGGGAAAAGCACCAAGACAGAAAGCACCATTGTATATGAGTTGGTGTCAATTAACTCTAGGAATGTTCCAAATAAATTAAATTATGCTGCAATCTGAAGCTAAACTGATCCTTAATTAAAAGATAAGGTATTTTTTTAATCCTCAGATGATTTAAAGAAAAGGATAATGAAGTATGGGAATCACATCCACCCTCCTCAACGGCTGAACAGTTTCACAGCTCTGAGCAATGCGGTGTGACTTCAAAGTAGTCCCCTGGTATAGCCCTGCTTTGAGAAGGGGATTGGACAACGTGGCCTCCGGAGATGTCTTCCAACCCAGATCATTACATGAGTTTACGATTCACCTGTCCTGCTCCCTATACTGTGAACCCAGCTTTTGGATGCTTGAAGATCAGGATTTGGTTTAGAGACTTTGGTGGTGAAAAAACGCAACAATCAAGTATGAGGAAGCACAGTGCAATATGTCGATTGAAAAAAAAAGGAAAAAAAAAACTTTTTTATTAAGATTCACCCTGGAGAACATCAGGTAGCATACGCGAGTACCTGGAGAGTGACCCCCATGCATAGAGGAGTCCTGGACTTTTGCTCCTGTTTCAAGCTGAGCACAAAGAGTTGGAAACTTGCATCTTACCAGCCCCCAAAAAACACCAGGAATCATGAAGAAAACCCTTATTCCAGGCATTATAGGCCAAAATAGGATTCTATTTCTTTTGAGTTCCTGATTTGTCTCATTGTTGGCCAGGGGATGCACCCTGCCTGGAGATCGTATAGCACAAAGGGATAACTTATGGCTAAATAACGCACTGCAAGTAAGCATAAATCACTACAAAAAGCCAGGAAGGAAAGTCTTACATAGGCACAATCTACCCCTTGGGAAGCAGTGGTTTTTGAGGCTAGGAGGAATGAAATATCAGGCCCGATACTTTCTAACCATGATTTAGTACCACTATAACCTCATTCACTTCACCTGAGCAACTCCCCCTTTATGGCAGCTATAAGAGAGAAGAATACGGCTGAACAGAGTCATTTTCCCTTGCCAACCCCAATACAGCCTGTCTTTTTGTTGACTCAAACTCAGATCTTTTTTTTCCCATTATTAAAATGATTCTTTTCAGACAGGGCCTTTTATAGGATGTTCTGCTGCAGTACAATAAAGCACATATTTTAAAACATTCCCACAAAGCCTAAAGCACTGCCACGACCTGCGGCTGGGTCTGATCCTTTTCTTCTGAGCATGGAGCGGAGGAAGCCGTAGCATCCTGGATGTCAGCAGAGCTGCTCCTGATTTACACTGGTGCAAGTAGAGAAGCAGGTCTGGCCGTTTATGGCTCATCAGCTGGAGCGCCCACAGGTTTTGTTGCTTCAACATGAGAATTCAGGCTTCTGCAGGACGTTGACTTGGAGCATTGCCTCAGCTAAGGCCCTAAAAAAGACTGTCTTCGTAAACACTCCATAACAAACTGCCCCGTCATGTTCTACATATTCCTCTTTGCAATCGACTGTGCAGTGAAAGACGGTTGTGTTACCCAACCCTGCTTTGGCTGAAAACCTGGAGATAGTCATTGTAAGACAATTTCACTTCTAAACAGCAAATTTTTATGTGTTTCACGATGGCTGTCCTATTATATTCTAAAAGCATAATCATTTTTAAAATTTATTGCTTTTAGGTCTGAAATCTGTTGCAATAAACAAAATTCAGTGATTAAAGAGGTTGTATTCCTGCCTTCACTAAGAATAGTTTTCTGCGTTTTTATTTAAAGACCTATTTTTCCTCAGCTGAAGGCTTTTATAGGCATACTTACAGAAAGAATCTGGATAGATATTCCAAATTAGAGCTTTATCAACTCACGTGGAAGTTGTTATTTTTGAACTTCTGCTCTGGATATCAAAAGTCATACCATCTTCTTGCAGATATGGTTAAAAATTTCCCTTTCCTTCTGTGTCTCAGAAATTCCAAAAGGAAAATTACAAAGCCAGCCCAAAAGGTCATAAGGAATGTATTTTATATACAGCTCTCCTCCTGAGAATGCTGTAGATTTAGGATAATTACTAGTTCTTGCAGTTTTGTGGGTAAAACCAAAACAAAACAAACCATTGCAGTAGTTTGTTTGCCTTATGGCCCAGTGTTAGGGTCTGAGCACATTTGATATTAACTGGAGTTTGGTCTGAGAAAAGGCTGCAGGATTAAGATTTTAACATCATTAATCTCTTCAAATTATTTTAAGAGGAGACTGTGTGGTTTGCAGGCATGTTTTTGGTTTCGTGGCTGAAGCCTGGGGCTGGGAGCTGGAGCTGGGAGCACAAACCCTGATCCAGTATCACCACTTATTTCCTGGGTGGTCTTGGAGAAAACCATTTTGAATTTCTTGCCCTGACGACTGGGTAACGATGCTCCCCTCCCCTCGCAGCCCTTCCCACCCCACGAGGCACAGGTAGGAGCAGCTGGGCTTGGCACCAAGCGGGAGCAGCTCCGGCACTCGGGGCTCAGGCTCTGGCAGCCCAGCTGGAGCTGGAATTGCTGTGAAATGACCAAGCTGCAAGACAAGGGTTAATCTGATGGGCAAAGCATTCACCTCCAGCTCAGGAGGAGTTTACTACCAACTAAGGAGGAACTGGAGGACGCAGGTAAAGGCCCACTCCAAAGAGATGGCATGTGGCTTGTTTATCACGGGTGTCTTGGAGAGCCAGGCTCTGCGCAGTGGGCTGGAGGTAAGGTAGGTAGGAGCCTTAGCTGGCAAAGACTTCAGGGTGATCACTAATCGGTACAGGATTCATTTCACCTAGTTTTTGCTGTCTAAAAACATCCTAGTAGGTCATTTAGGACACATCTATATGAGTACTACATATGCTTAGGGCTATTTTCTAAGTTGTTTTTTTCATTTTTGTTTTTTTGGGGGTTTTTTTTTGTTTGTTTTTTGTTTTTTGTTTTTTGTTTTGTCCCTGTGGCCAGAAATAATGGCATGGCTCTTGCCCTCGTACCCACCAGTGCATGCTCACTCTTGCTCCCTCTAGGGACATTCCTTGTCCCTGCTGGCCCCTGAGCCATACCCAGGGTCTGTCTGGGAGATGAGAGTGACACAGACCAGAGACACACCGGGGCCAAGACTAACACTACGGCTCGTTGGATCTAGCTGCCAGGCGCACTTCCTGGCACTGCTTAATGATGAGCATGCCCATCTCCTCAGCACCCTTCTCCGGTTGGTGGAGGATGACTGGTCTTAGAAAAGGTATCTAAGAGACCGGTTGCATGATGAGGTCTTCCTTCTGCCTGGAAGAGTTGGCAAAGACCCCAAAGCAGGGACACACCGAGAGCTGGAGTCAAGCACGGAGCACCCCACTCCGCGGCACCCAAGGGTGACCTTGCGGGCGATGTGCAGCCATCCCGCGTTACGGGAGGGTGTCAGCTCCGGCTGTGCCAACGCCGTGCCTGGGAACACCAGGATTGGCAGTGTGGGAGCCAGGGGCCAGGGCAGCCTGGAAGAGACTTGCAAGCCGACCGTGATGCCTTTCCTCCCCCCTCGCTTCCCCAGGCATTTCATATCCCCCACGTCTTTTCTCCTCTAAGATAATTAAGGGCACAGGAGAAATTAAGCTAATCCTGTTGGGGCTGTCGTGTCTCTCTTACCATCAGTTCTTACTCCCCTGCTTGCTACACACATGTAATTAAAGCAGGTTTGTCTGCTATGAGATGAAACCCTTTGGTCTTCAGGACTGGTTTTGGTTGCTCAGCTGGAGCTCGCGGTGCCTCTCACTTGCCATGGGAAATTCCTCCCAGCCTCAGCCAAAGCATGCGGCTGCTGGCACCTTGCGCACACACACATGCAAGCACGCACACGAATCCCCCTCCCTGAGCACCCCCACGATGCTCCTGCTTGTAAAGTGCTGCAAATCTGTCATGAGTTGTGCCAGGTCACCGACCGACCTTCCCTGCCGCCCCTGCCCCTCCGGCATTGAATGACGGGCTGTGCCACGTCTAAATGCTGCCACGGCAGTCGCTGCAGTGACCTTAAAGCACATCCTGTGCCAAGCGTGTAGCTGCTACGGCCGCTCTTGCTCCAAGCTCCAGGGACAGATTTAGGATAAGCATAAAGTAAAACAGGACCAAAGGGCTCAAGGACCTCACGAGGCCGTTCCTTCCCCTGCAGGAGAGGGAAGAGCCTCCAGAGACACCCAGTGCCTTTGTGTAAGAGCCCGGCATTGGAGGGAGAGGGAGGGAAAGCTCTCTGCCTCCTCAGCCAGCAGGTAGCCCAAAAACAAGAGGCACATCTGGCAGGGAGAAGGGAAATGTGCTGGTCACCACCGAGCAGTCAGTGCTGCCTGTGGTCCAGGGACCCAAACAGGGTCAGCCACACCATCGGGTCACCAGCTCAAAGATCAAGAGGGACCATGTCTGGGTGAACACTTGCTGAAGGTCTTGGAATTGCACCTGCAAGCTCCTGAAGCAGACCCTGCCATCCAGAAGGGTATTGAGCACTGATTTATACTCTGCAAGTGATGGCAATCCATCCAAGAGCTGTGATTACCTGTTCCACACCTTCCTGCCTTTCAGGACTCTGCTTCCCTGCTGGATTTATAGGACTCCAAACAAGCAGTGCTTTATCAAATCTGGGCTTGGGTTAGTGACACTCTCCCTTCCACTTTACCCTCCTGTCCCAGGTTCAAGGGTACAAGCAATTCGGAAAATAATACATATTCATTCTCCTAAAAGGGTTTTTATTATTTGAAAGTTCAGGTTCAGCTGAAGTGTGTGCGTCTCCCAAAGATATTGCATCAGGTTAGGTCAGGGCTGAATTTGCTCCTGCAGTTGGCTTTTGTGGCCACACTCTCATAAATATGAGATGAGCAACAATTGCAGGGAATACTGTGGTTGCCTCTGCCAGCAACTTGGGGTTTTACTACAAGGTGGTTATTGATCCCAGTAGATAACAACGTTACGAATATCCTTTAGAAACCAATAGTATCTCCCACAGTTGATTAGGCTGTAAATTAATGGAGATTATTCCCACAACTTCAGAGTTGGCTCTATTTTATTGTCTTTTTTTTTTTTAAGGCGAGATATAATCATGGCTTATTTTCATAAGGATACGCTTAAGACCTATTGATGGGAGTGGATTTTCAGGGCTCGTTTAAATGGAACACAACCTCAAAGTCTTTGCTAAATCAAAGCTTAGAACTCTCCTAGCACGTCTTTCTTTCTTTTCTTTTTTTCTTTTTTTTTTTTTTCATTCACCTTTTAGTTACAAGAACCTCAGGGCAGAGATTGCTTGATAAGAGTTTTGACTGTGATGCTGGGGGTGTTGTGATGCCAACAGGATATAGCCTTGTGATAAGGCACCGCTCCATATGATGCAATGTGTGCTACCAGTATTTGATGCATTTGATCCTGAACCATGCAAAACAAGAAGAACATTGCATTCCTTTACCTTCTATTCACATATTTCACCACAAGGGCTGTTATGTGGCCACTTGGCAGTGGGTGTGAAAGATTAACATCTATGATAACAGAGCCAAACCCTGACTGGAGATAATTATGTAGAAGGCATCTCATCCTCCCTGGGGTCACTATTCTACCAAGTGCTTTTACTCAGCCTGCCAGTTTTGGGGGGGAGATAAACTTGCTTGAACATGCCCCCAGAGTTGCAGAGCTGTTCATATTGAATAGAGCTCGCTGCTCATTTCATCTTCTACCTACTATCTTTTGTGCTTTTGACAATGAGCAGACATACACACATCATACTTTGAAAACTGGAGCGAGGATCTTCCTGCTGACTCATAACCTGAAAGCTCCAGGAGAAGCTCAGCCACTAAAGAATGGTTTGGAAAGTGATATGCCAAATCAAGACTCTGCTATCTCCAGTATTTCTTAGTTGAGTAGGAGATAGAGACAGTAATGATTAAGCCTAATGGAATTCTCTTTGGTCTTGCTCCCTTTATACAGTCCATAGAGGGAGGTAAAAGATATATTCAGATCTCTGCAATAAAGGGGTGAGATCCATCTCGACTACTCTTTTCACGGTAGATATCTACAGCTACACCCCAGGCTCCCTTTAGAGCCAGTGGTGAGAAAACGGCAGCCACCAAGGGGGATTCATCAGACCTATTTTAAACACCAATTTTAGCTTGAAGTGAATCATGTTCCAACAGTTCCTGTTGCTCTCCAATCTTATAAGCAGAGATGTGAAGAACAGCTCAGAGGCAGAAGTCCACTACCAGTGCCTGCTTTGGTTCCTGTGGTCCCCTCCGTTGATGAGACGTAGGCTGTGTTCACATGCAGGCTTCTGGCATCTGAGGTGCAACAGGTGATTGGGTTCAGCTGTGTGAAGGTAAGGGTATTTTCTTTCTCAGTTACTGAAGAACAAGGAAAAATAACTTCCAGCTAAGACTGTCTGTTCCTTTGAGGATTTTGGCTTTTTCTTTTTACTGCTTTGTTTATTAAATAATCAAATAGAACAGCAGAAGAGGTAGTGGGTTGTGTGGCTCTACTATCCCAACTGGTGAGATGGCATAGTGAGTGGAGAGACCCAGAGCAGAAAACAGGTCCTTCTCCTGCAATGGACCCCCTAGTACAACCTGAAGTTGCTTGGACCAGCTGTTTGGTATGAAGGTGATCGGGGACAGCTTGTTCTGTTGCCTCTTTTATGGACAAGAGTAACCTTCCTCCAGGGTCTAGGCTGAAAAACGTTTGCATTTTCTAGAACTTTTTCTAGGGGAAAAAAAAAAAAGTACTGATGGAGAAAACCAACTATTCTCTTTTTTTAATAGTGTGTGTAAGACGTATCATACACCTTTCAGGGAACTCACCCTAACCTTGGCACGCTCCAGCCACCTGAGGTACAAATGGAAATGTAGAAACTGTGGTGTGAAATTGTAGGACCCTGTTCATTCTGCAGTCCCAGTCTGAAAAGTGTCTTGGCATATATCTGAAGTGCCAACTTGGCTTAGCGTCCTAGGAAAGCACATTTCAGCTATTGCATTTCACTCATTTTTATGCCTTTCTAATGCAGATGCAGCTGAACTATACCATAGATTCGTGTACTCACTTCTTTTCCATATAGATGATGACTGCATCAAAGAAGCCAGCACTCTGAAATAGCACACAGTGAAATACCACAGCAATTCTCATTTGAAGTCTATAGTGGGAGAGCAATTTCCAAAAATGAAGGGCAAAGTTCCTAATCCGTAGCAGCTTTTTGCCAGAGAGATGTGGGAGAGAAGAAACAGGATGCATCCTGTATGAATCATCACTGTAACCACCCTGGATTTATTAACTGAAATTATGAGGAACACCAAAAATGATTAAAACCTCAAAATGTCTGGTGGAAGGCGTCACCTCAAGGGCTGGCTATTGTGAGGTATTGCCATAGTCTTCCTGTTAATTTTAAAGGATTGAGGACTAAAAGGGCCTAGTTTTCAAGACCAAATAACTTATTTAAAAAAAAAAATCATGAGGCAGCTGTCATCAGTGCCTATCATAGAATGGAGTAAAGACATCCCTGGGAACACCTGGGAACCCACCTCGTTTCCCAAAGCAGGGTGACTACAACAGTCTCTCTTCCTTCGCAATCACCCAGCTCATCAGTATTTGCACAGTCCTATAACAGAGACCCCAAATCCACCCCTCATTACCATGGGGTCCCCAATCCCTGTGGATTTACCCTCACCAAGGAGCTGAACTACATCCCTTCTACAACATGGGGAATGTCCAGGTTTTGGGCCCAGGTTTTGGTAGCAGCTGTGACAAGATCTCCTTGGGTTTCTTCCCCCATGCTTCGCTTTATGATCCTACCACAGTCTGCCTGGATGGAGGGTGGGGGGCACAAGCCAACCCCACGCTGGAGGGCATCACACCAAGCCCTGTCCTGCACGCAGCAATTTGAACTTTCTTTACCCAACCAAGCTGGTGCCTTTGGCCTTCCTCAGAAACAGGCCCTGAGATCCTGGTAGCTGGGGACTCTCTGCAGGCTGGAAGGATATAAGGGACCCATGATTTTGTGGGGTGATTTGGTAGGAAGGAGCAGGAATTTTCTTGCCCTTTAAGCCATATCATATCCAGTGTCCTTGCTTTATATTTTACAAGCTTATTTTTAAGGATGAGCCAGTAGGTCACACTGAAATTCAGCTCAGTTGTGCCCTGGCTACCACAGACCCCAAATCAAAACACTTGCTTTACCCAAATTCCAGTTCTGGCTCTTGCAGGCTCCGGGAGGGATGCCACCTCCCCAGCTGCTGATTGTCTGCGAATATCTGCTGCAGACCCCCATTTCTCCAGTTTTCTGCCCAGGCTCCCCCTTTCTCCACCCTCGGACATCTTCATTCTCCATGGACCCGAGTGCTCCTCCTGCAGTGGTTCAGCCCCGTGAGTTCCCTTTGGGGTGACAGCTCACAGCCCCCATGTTGCCCTCCATTTGCCGTGTCCTGGCCTGGGTTTCTGCCCCTGCTCAGTCCTGTTCAAAACTTCTGTGAGATAGAGATTTGAGCTCAGTGTTCTTAATGGAGCAAGAGTCATCTTGGCACCCCTGGGTGGGAAATCCTGTGGAGCTGAGAGCCAAGAGCATCTCTTCAGTGCAGAAAAGTCCCCTGGAACAAACCGGAGGAAAAGCTTCACTCAGTATCACTTCTGCAACTCAACATGATAGGTGAGGTACAGGAGCAGGTATATAGCCCTCACCTCCGCCTGTGCTCACTTAACAGCTAAGTCTTTGCCTACAACATTTTTTGCTAGCTCTCCTCACTGATGGAGAAGTGAGGAGAGAAGTAGAGATGAAAACGTTCCTCCCAGACGGGTCTGTTCCTTCTTGGGCAGCCACTGGTATCTTGAGATAACGATGTATTTCCTCCGAATTTTGCAGAGGCTGATAGAGGCTTAGGCAGGGAAGCTCAAAACTACTTTACCAGCCAGGTTGTTTCCACTTCAAGCTGTCAGAGCTCAATGAGAGGGAGGAGAAGGGCTGTTTGTTGGATTTTCCTTCCCAACCCAAACAGCACGCTGACGCTGCAGCACCCTGGACAACATGGCAAATGCAGGTCTCTCCATCAGGAACCAAAATGGCCTAAATCGTAGCACTCATTTAAATACAAATGCTTCCTCTCAACACAGCTTCTGCATAAATGAGCCAGGGATTGCAAAGTCTGGAAATGATGGGCATGAATTTACCAGGGTGAAGAAAACAAGGAGAGAAAGACACCTATACTGGAAAGGACACTGGGAGACCAGGTAGTCTCCCTGCTACCTGCCTGGTTCGGCTCGGGTCTCAGCTCTGTTGCAGGATCTCTCCCCATTCAAGGGTGTTCAGCTGGGCAGGCTGGATACCCACTCCTCCATCCATTTTTAAGGATAAATGTTAATATGGTTAATTGCCAGTACTCCAGGAACAGAGCCAGGGCTTAAAAGTATCTACTAAGAAACTGCCAAGAAACACTGTTAAACAGGATCTAGGAAAAAAGCCAGACACAAAAATTTATGATGCTTATCTCTGCAATAATAATTTCACAGTGGTCAACCAACGAGCAGAACAAAGGTCATCGGTTTCGTATCAGCTGGAGTTTGTGCAATCCTTTGTTTCCTTTTGTGTGAGCTTGGCTGCAGGTTTGACGCAGAAGACCCTACAAATGAATGCAAAAACCCAGCAGTCCAGACTGACCCATTTGCCTCCCATTCTTTCCTCAAGACCAAAGAACTGCGCAATTCCAAACCAGAAACCTCCCAAGCACTGGTCAAAACCCAACCCAGATCCAAAGCAGGTTTCACCTCGCTTCATTAAATGAGTTACCCATAGGAATGGTCCAGTGAGCCTCCGTGTTACCGAAACCCCGTGGATTAACATCTACAATCATGGGAGGCTAAGAACTTTGCTTTTGTGCAAATGCAAGATCCAACCTCATCTTAGGTTTCCTGTCCTCCAGCAGGAGGGGGGGACAAGCAAGAGACCCATGAAGACCTCTGAAAATAAATGAAAGGAGAGGAGGCTCTTTTTTATTGTTTTTTCCTGCTCATGTAGTAGAAACAATCCTAGGCAAAATATACACAGTTTGCTTCTTGACACAGCTGCCAAGATTCCCAACTTTACGGTGAGGATCAGGTTTCAGAATATTTCCAAACCAGCCCCCACAAAATTAATTGACTATCCAAGAATCTTGGCTTTGGATGTTATTTATTTTTTAAGGTAAAGTTCTGGTCCCAGTGATTGCAGAGAAAACCTTGAAAACATGATCTCTGCAAGCCTTAATGACTCAGAGGGTGGGATTCAGTTGCCTACGCACAGGAGCCTGGTGCCATCTGAGATGCCCTTGTACATCTGAGACATCCCACGGTGCTGGCAAAGTGACACAGAGCCGAGGGAAGATGAGTAGTCCTCAGAAACAAGAGCTGGAGTCTGGGGCCAGATAACCTATAGCATCTAGCTTGGCTCAAGGAAACTGTGTTTAGACAGCTGAACCAAGCCCTAACACGCACATATAAAATATATATAATCAAATCAATCAGTCACTCAATCAATCATGGGAGATATTTCCAAATCTTCAGATTTCATGTCATTTCTGGAGGCAATTTAAGCATTATTTTTCAATGCTCAGGGCTGTGTTAGAAACACACTATTCGCTTCACTAACACTTCCAAGCATACTGAAGCATTCATCTGGCCCAGGCTCCCTGCTCCCCGCCCTGTCTGCTAATGTCCTCTTCTCCATACTCTGTCCCTTCTGGAGCTCCAGTACAGCCATGGGATATGTGGTTCCCCATCTGATCTCCAGGCTGCAAGAGAAATAGGTCTTGTTTTTGTTTCTGTTTTTGTTTTTGTTTCTGTTTCCAAAGGAGAGGTGTGCAAAATGCAGGAGGCAAAGACTTTCCACCGGGCAAAGGGGAAAGAGCTGTGACATGGTTTATGGAGCCCTGAGGGGTAATAGAAGGGGCTGGCGCATGAACCATCGGCAGCTCTGGGGCAGCATTACCTCAGAAAGTCAGAGCCTTCACGGAAAAGCAGGATATTTTTAGTTTACCGAGTGTATTTAAATCATCTTGGAGTACATTAGAATTATAGTAATTATCCCACCTTCTCATGTGGGATTCTGGGAGGTGATGGATTGGTGGATTGTGCTGGTGGAGTCATCCTCAGTGAGGTCCTTCTGCAAAACATAATCATTTTGTTTCCACATTTTACAGCTGCAGCATTCCTGGCCCATTAATACTTGACAGCTGAATACCAGGATCTGTTCACATCGCACCCTCCCTCTGCTGCGGCCGCCTCTCGCAGCTCGCGGCACCCCAGAGCAGAGACAACGGCTGTGACACTCCTTCAAAACAAAAACGCATTTACACACGCCCGGAGTTGTGAGCTTGCACGCGCTGGCGAGGCTGATGGTTTCTTCACAGCAGTGCTTAACTTCTGAATCACTTCTGCTCGCTCCCGTACGGCAATGCAGGGAAACTCGACATCTCCCGGCCCTTCTCTCGGCTCGCTGCCCCACCGGGCAGGCACGAGAAGGGGTTTTCACTGCAGCAACCTGAAAACAGGGTTGTTCAAAAATGCTACTTTTTACACAAAAAAAAAGGCACGTTCTTTTTCAGACCAGGACTTACATGTTTCTGATTGCAAAGAGAAATTCACAAAATGGGGGGTTGAATGCAACAATCTTTTTCTTGACGAAGAAGTCATTTCCCTTATAAATGGTCGTTACCAAATTCTGGGTTATCGATGGTTTTAACCTCACTTTTGAAAGCTGGTGCTTGTGATCTCAGGGTAAGATCTCTGCCCCCTCCTGTTTCTTTTGGCCAAAATGAGGATTTTTATCAACATCTGGAAAAATGGTTCCTGGCTCTAGTTGATGGATCAAAGTCAGGGAGAAGTCCCCAGCTACCCTCCTGGTGGAGTAACTAGCATCTGCCAAGCTTTGAACTGTCCCCCAGACCAGTGTCACCTTGGAAATACCCCCAGCCCAGTGTCACCTTGGAGGACCCCCAGCACAGTGTCACCTTGGAGGTCCCAAAAAGCCATGACAACAGCTCTTTGGAGCCCTGTGGGGTGTGATTCTTCCACAGGGAGCCCAGGCAAGCTGGACGCTTGCAAGGACAAATTAATAGGGATCCTTTGGTGGAGGCAAGCAATTCCATCCTGGCTGCTCAAACCTGGAGCATCACATCAAATTCCTAGGAGGGGATCCGGGCTATCGCCTTGTCCCTGGACAGGATCCCCATGCACACTGGCTGCAAACTGCCACCCCCTCATCTCCTCCAGCTCAGACTAAGAAGTCCCCATCACTCTCCTCTGCACACAGGAAACCTTGCCAGCATCTGGCCATTCCCTGCCTCACACCCGTGTTCTCTGGCCCCTTCCCAGCTCTTCCAGCAGCATGTTCCTGATTATTTACTCTCTTTAAAAGCTGCAGAAAAATGCTGCTTTTCCTGAATACTAACTAAGGAAGGGGGGAAAAAAAAAATCTCATTCCCTTCATAGACTGTTTTTTTTCTCTGGTTTGAAGTTTGCTATTACCACTGAAAGGTTTTGTGACCCTTGGAGATATTTGACCCCAGTGACCTCTGGTGTTTGGGACACTGATATGATCCCACTCTGAGTTTATTCTTGCACAGAGCTTATATATCTATCTGTCCTTCTATCCATACATATAACTATCTTCCTCTTTATCTCTCTCATTCCAGTGCTATCTGATCAGTTCTTGGCTTTCCTTACACTTCTTTCATCAAATTAATATCTTTCCCCTGAGGACATTTTCTCCTTCTCCCAGATTTTCTCTTTTTACACCCTGTCATTTTCCTCTCCATCTTCCTTTCTACAGACCCATTCCCTTTCTCTCCATGCTGCCAACTTACAGTTGCGTTACGTATTCAGCATAACATATATATTTAAATGGGATGATTTCCACTAACGTAAACAGTCTGGCCCATTAATTTCAATAGCGGAGCTGACAGCTCGGGCCTGGAGTTTCATTGCCTAGTGACACATGAGTACAGCTGCTTGAACTTGACGGGTAACTGTTTCCAGCGCCTCGCTGCACATCTGCAGGAGGAAGGAAATACTTTCTGTAACGCTGGAAAAAATAAAGCCGCCTAGATTTCCCTCCCCCCTCCCCCCTAGATGATGATATTCATCATTCAAATGTTTCAGCTGAGTGGGTGTTTAATTCAAAGTTTGAAGGGGACATTTATGGTGTGTTACTAGCTTTGCTGTCAATCCTTTGTTCCAACCGCTGCGGCGTTGCCTGTATGAAGGACTCCTAAATCCCCAGAGCACTGCTGTAGAGCCAGCAACTCTGGGTAGCCCTGACACCCTCAGAACCAGCTGCTTAATTAAAGGATTGACTTCTCCTCAAGGAGGCTGCTATATTGACAGATTATAGCCAAGGAGAACAAGCAGTGGGATTTCTTTGAGACCAGTCTAGCTCACCCAGCGTCCACAAACATGCCGAATACGGGCTGGGTCACAGCTGGAGACACCAGCTTTGCTGATGAGATCCAGAAGACAGAGTTAGCAAAGCTTCAGGACTGACTCAGGCTTCTCAGGGTTTCAATTCCAGTTGCTCTAGGAAAACGTGTGATTAACGACATGAACCCCTCCAGCATTTTTTCCTCAAAGTAACTCAGATATTGTTACCCACCACTTCACTAGCTACCTGGAAAGACCAAGGTGCCTGTAGGAAATCTTTTGTGCTGCTGTCTGTTGGCAAGCTGTGCTCCCACGTGTCACCCAAGTGTGGTCTTCTCTTGGCAGCTGGACAGCAGGAGGAAATGGGCCGTGAGTGCCACTCGTCTCGGTAACATCCGCGTGGGCATAATCACTAGTTCAAATCGGAGCGGGTACGGAAGACCAGGAAGTGCCTTGGAAACAGGGCTGCTACGTTCAGCGGGACAGCAAGAGAAAGCAAGTCTGCTGGACTACGTGCCACTGTCCTCCGAAGTGTAAGCAACAATTTTCAATCTCCGATGTTGGTTTTTTTCCCCTTTCTGAGAGAAATTCAGGTGCTGGAGATATCAACCTACTGCCACTGAAATAATTCTTGCCACAGCATGCACCAGCTATGTCTGGAAACAGTGACTGAACACAGGCCTAAACATGTCAAACAAAGTGTCTGTTGGCAGAAAGTGTCCTCCTGCCTCCATGACAATCTCCCAGCAGCCCTGTCCTTTGAGTGTTGGCACATGTTCTTTTAAAACTTTTTCATTATCTTCTTCTAATGAACTGGGCAGTTTGGTCATCTTCTGTGTATTAATTCCTAGCAACTTTAGAGGTGACATATTGAGAGCTTTGAGCTGGTTCTGGGGGGTAAGCAGCTCCTTTAACGTGGAGAAAAAGGAAGTCAAAGTCATGGGCTTGGGCTTCAGATGACATCTAGATCACCATTGAGGATATCTACCAGGAGAAGTCACCTAGTCTCCTGCACTGCATTGTAGGTCCTGAGATGCACTGTTTTTGCACAGTTCCCACTAAAGGAGAGCAGAGTTACTCACAGGCCTTATTTCTGAATGCAGGCTGAAGAAATGTAAAGATATGAGCAAATGTTGAAGCTGACCTTGCTTTGAGCAGGGGGGTGGACTGGATTATCTCCAGAGGTCCCTTCCAACCTAATTTTTTACATGACTCTGCAGTCCTAAGATATCATTTGCTCTACCTAGGTGGAAGTTGAATTCTGGAGCTGTTAAAATGCAGTAGTCTACACAGTTTTGGCCTTTAGGTCAGGGATCTCATGAGATCCTTCATTAGTCCACTATCCTACCAGTCTGTGGTCTCCTGTCCTTGAAGGACCTGATGAAGGTGGGGATCCATACAAAATAGGCTTGGCAGTGCCATGTATCATAGAAAAAAGGTGTTTTTCCTAAAAAGAGCCAGTTGAAAAAACAAAACAAAACCTTCTTTCTGAAGTCTGTTGAAAAGGCAACAGCAAGCAACATTGTCATGTAACTGATTAACCAAACTCAAAGAAGCATTCAACTGATCCAGAGTACATATTTGCATTCAATAATATGGTCATTTATTGCACCTTGTGACCTACTGAAACATGAACAAGGCTTTTCCCTTCCCTATATTTCACTGAAGTTTCCTTTCAACACAGTAGTTGTTGTCTCCAAGCCCAGAAGTTTGTTCCTGATGAGCCTGGATTTTCCAGAAGAAACTCACACCTGTTTTGTGGCTTTCATTTTGTATCCGTTCTACAGCAGCAAATTTCCCAGTCCAGGTGGAAAGTCAGAGGTGGGAGGGAAGGGGCTTTGTTTTCCCTAGCAAATGTAAGAAAAGCTTAACTTTCACGAGTATTGATGCTCCTGGACTGCTGAGATGCCCTGTGGAGGTGACTGACAATTTCACACTAACATCAAGGCTGAGCCAAACTCTGCATTAACATCTTTATGGATACGTGTCCAACTTCCTTCTTGAGTTGGTTCAGGGTGGAAAGTTAGATGGTTCTTGTATATCATCATGTCTTACAGTTGGCTTGGGGCTGAAATGATGCAACACCAGCTTGCAAGGGTGATGAACCGGGACCTCTGTTGACTGTAATGGGATCCCAGACTAACTTAGATGAAGACCACAGCATTTAACTGACTGAATCCCACGTCTAGTCCCGGGAGGAGGTGACCAAATGATCTAACACACATCTGCACAGCTGCGTTTTCAAGTTGTATATCCATTCCCACCAGCTTTTAAAGGTCTTGCTTTTTCTGCTTGGCTTCTTGCACCAAATAAGCACCACCTAGGTGTGCTGAAGCTTGCTGTGCTTCAATTTGTAGTTCCCAGGGCCCACTTCTGTTGTTCTGGAGCCATCTGGCAAGAACCAGAAGCCTTTCCTCTCATCTGAGCCTCTAGGTCTGAGCCCACAAGTCTGAGTGTGCTGCCAGTGCATCTCCCTACTTCAGTGCTTCTCCCACTTAGACTCACTGTCTAAAATAGTTCAGACAAGATCAGATGACTCATGCAGTAGAAATGACCCATACTCCCCATAAAGGGAGCTTGCCATGATCAGTCCTTTTGGAGAATCCATGTTTCGGGCATTTAAAGGCTGATGAAATGAACCCTAGACCAAGAAATACAGAGAGATTACAGTACTGTAGGACCTAAGAGATCAGCATGACTACATTCTTCCCCATCCTCACTTCCAACTAATCTGAGCTTGCTTGTTCTTTGCAGAGCAATAAAATAAATGCATGTCTGCTCCTTGCCTGTCTTTGACTTTGAATAAGGCTCTGAAAGACACATCGGAAAAGGATTTGGGCTGCCTTAAAGCATGGACCGCATAGAAAATTATTTATTTGCCTGTTTATACCCTGTAATAAAAAATATACAGACAAAACCTTCCTTCTTCCCCTCTTAAATCTTCCAATTTATGTGCATAGCTAGTTTATATAATCCCCAGCTCAGTATGTTTAGAGCATACATGGTGTCTGAACAATTTGCAAGCACTTGGAGAGCTTTAGTGGCACAAATGAGTACTGGCATCCCTGTTACTACAGAGAGGGAACAGAGGCACGCTGGCACACTTGCCAAGGTCACAGCCAGAGCAGGATTTCAGGTTCAGAGGAGCAACCCTGGTAAGATCTTAGGCAGATTTGAACTTTGGAGAACGAAAGTCCAGATGCTGTGCCCTGCCTCACAAGGGTCTTGCCTACTGGCATGTTGCTTGTTCCTCTATCTCGGATACCCTCCTTTTGTCCAGACTGACAGTTCCTTGAGTCAGGGGAACTCTCTTCTTACAAATTCACACCCAGCAGAGGATAATGGGCTCTTTCTGTTGACTAATAGTCACCTTTACAACTCCCTAAATGCTATGTTTAAGGGGAAGAAAATGTAGCCAGAGGTTTCCTGTACTTTGACACAGTGAACTGACACCCCTAGGGATGCAATCAGTGAGTGATCTGTAGGGTGAGCTAAACTCTATCAGGTCAGAGAGAGTATTGAAAATGGGAACTATCCATTCATGTCCCAGGGCAGAACTTGTTCCAGAATGAATACAGCTTGCAGACGGCACCTTGATGTAGAAAAGCAGGCTGGAAGTTTTGCTAGCCATCCTTGTCCTGCTGGCCAGCTGGCAGATGTATCCGTGCATCGGATGTGTTTGTGCTGGGAAGGAATGTTGCAGCATAATTTCTCCTTTAATCACTAATATGAGCGACCAGGATATCCCGCGGAGACTGAGAGCTGAGCTTTACGTGAGGGAGGGCTGGAATCAGCTTTCCAAGCTGAAGGGAGGATAAAGCAGTGTTTTGGTGAGAGACCACATAAAAATGCGGGTCGAAGAGGGTGGTCAGCCTGCTGGTAGTCAACCGACTCATCTTGCCCTCTGAGTGCTTTCCAGCGTACCTGACAGTGTGTGATGTGTTTGCCCTCACAGCTCTCTGTGAGGGTGGGGAGAGGCTGTCCCACACGTGGAGACCGGGCAGAGTGACTCTGTCTTGCTCAGGGCTGCCCTCATCCATTTTTCCCCAGCTCAAACCTGGCCTTTTCTTCCCCTTAAGCCAGCCATCTCTGAGCGCTGCTCAATGGCCGCTGATTTGGGCAGTGGTGGACCAGAATAACCAATTCCACCATGTAAAATGGTGGTTTAAGTCCCATCAACTTCCATGAAAGCTAGGTGTTTACATTGCTAAAATGGATGCTTCAAATTCCTCAGTGTTCCCCTTTTCTTCATTATCATAAGAGCTTGAAACACATTTAAAAAAAAAAAAAAAGGGTTTGGTAATCGCCAGACTCCAGGGAAATGGAAGAACAGCGATGAACCTCGCAGCTCTACGAATGACAGCTGGGAGGTGTGTTTCACTTTCTCTCTGGTCAATGGTACCTAAAATACCACACACACTAGAGACACACAATTGCTGCTGAAATTTGAAGGAGAACTGACCCTGAGGTTGAATATGCTGACCTTTAACTATTCTGTTTGACTGCGTTTTCTTCCTGAAGTAAAAGAACATTCTGATGATTTTCTGTGATGCATTTCGTCTGCTCCTCATTTTGTTCTCGTATTCAAACTATTGTGCTTTGACTTTAGTCACTGTAGATACAAGCAAATGAGTATTGGCTTGATGTATCCATACCAATGCTTTACTGCACTGCATTTCCAAGCAAGTTTCTAGAGAGACTGGGAAGGATTCCTCAAGCTTGTTGTACAACTGATTCACTGGGGACAAAGGACAACAATTTTCCACCAAGACCATCACTGGAGTAAGCAACATATTCCAGTGAATGCCTATGAAGTTCAATCTCAGTTTTAGGAGTCGTCACAAGGAAGATCCAAGCTTAAAGTTACACAAAAAGCTTCATGCAGTACCTGGCTCCTTCACACAGCAAAAATGTGCAACTGATCTTTCCAGCTATTTGAGCTGTTTGTGTCCTTGCTCTGCATTGACATCCAGAACCATTGGGTTCTGCTGTAAGACATTGTGTCTTTAAAGTTATGTTAGCACTAAAAGTCAAGGGAGTGCTAATGTCTTCTACTAAATCTTAGCTAAGCTACAAAAACCAGCATAACAACTAATTCAGGTCTGACGTGATTGTCTGAAATCTTCTCTAAGGCCACCACATCCCTGCCAGACATTGCAGCTTCTGCATTTTTTTCCTTGCCTGCCGTTTGTTCAACATGTCATCCCAGGAGGCAGATGTTGGTGGACGGACTAACAGGAAAGTACAAATCACCAGTCTAGCTACACCCAGGAGCAGAGTGCACACCTTTGCCGCGGGACAGTGCAGTTATTGTAAAACATCATCAGGCTGAGAGGAGCAGCCAAGAGTGGTGCTGTGCTTTCTCCCAAAGAGTTTGGTGGCTTTGCCTAAGTTCTCAATGTGGCTGTGACCTGGGCTGGAATTTAGTTTGTGGACTCGCAGTGTCACAGGGGAGCAATTTGGTTGCCTAAACACAGATGGCTTGTGCCATTTGAGATGTCCCAGAGTATCCAAGTCATCCATGTACACCTGGCAGGCACCAGATCCAGATGACATCGGGTTTACAGCAGATCTGTGTGTTTTTGGAGCTATAGCAAGAGGCCAACTGTGACATCTTGCAACATCAAAAATGCCACAGTCTTTTATGTTAGGCAACTGAACTACGCTTTAATAGCTGGTCATCTGCATCACACCTAACCACCAAGAACTATCAAGTCATCTCCATTGACAGTCACAGCAGCTGAGACAGCCAGCTCACATGGAGATACCCACATGCACAGACCTAAACTCAGGTGTTTATTTTGGTCACTGTGCTGCAGTCATGGGGCTCCACGTGTGGTTATTCCTCAAACCATGGAGGAGATGACTGTACCCAGGAAAGTGTGGGCTTGTTATTAGTATTATACATGGGAATCTCTGCTGAGAATAGCTAAAGCCTCTGGTCAAAGGTAGGGCTTGCTAGTCTTCAGTTACAGGAAACATTTCACATGCCTGTGCTAGGAAGCATCTCATTTGGTTCATCTCCTTGTAGCTGTCCACCTCTAAGCTCAACAGCTGGGACTTCCTTTTTCTTTT